>PVLD010002453.1:25923-59288 GCA_004027595.1 Dinomys branickii | reverse complement strand
ATGGTTATGTGGTTTTTGGAGTTCTCTTTTTCATTAATTTCCAATTTTATTGCTTTGCGGTCCAATAATATGCATGGGATAATTTCAATTCTTTTGCATTTAGGTAGATATGCTCTATGGGCTAGAATGTGGTCTGTTTTGGAGAAAGACCCATGTGCAGCTGAGAAAAATGTGTATTCTGATGTTGTGGGGTGGAACACTCTGTAAAGATCTACTAAGTCCATCTGTTCACACGTCAGAGGGGTGTTTAGGTCCCCTATTACAATAGTATTATTAGTTATTTGATTTTTTACGTCTGTCAAGATTTGACTTGTAAAGTTAGGTGCTTCATGGTTTGGTGCATAAATGTTAGGATTGTTACCTCTTCCTCTTGCAGCTTTCCCCTAACTAGTGTGTAATGGCCTTCTTTATCTCTTTTGATTGTTTTTGGTTTGAAGTTTACATTGTTTGCAAACATGATAGCTACCCCTGCTTTTTTCTGGGGACCTGTTGCATGGAGAACTGTTTTCCAACCTTGAACTTTCAACCTGTGGATTTCCTTTTGAGTAAAATGTGTTTTCTGTATACAGCATATCGTTGGATTGTGTTCCTTAATCCAGTCTTCCAATCTTTTCCTTTTGACTTTTGAGTTGAGGCCATTTACATTAATGGTTATCATGGTTATATGTTGGCTTATTCTAGTCATGTTATTTACTTGACCTTGTTCTTCATTTGCTGACTGTTTACTTGCTTGTTCTGTTTAGGGATTTATTTCTAATGTTGTTCTTGGAATTGTGGTCTCTTTTTTCTCTGTCTAGAATATCTTTTAGTGCTTTTTCCAATGCTGGTTTGGCACTTATGAAGTTCTTCAGTTGTTCTTTGTCATGGAAATATTTTATTTCTCCATTGAATTTGAGGGATAGTTTTTGAAATGATCATGCATCACTAAAGTGAGCATAGCTCAGAGATTTTGTGGTTTCTTCTATTTTTCTGTATTTTATCAGGAAGTAAAACGTTCCCTCAAAATATCAGAATTATGTTTTTTAATGCTGTAGCAAATAAGAGACAGCTACAGAAAAGCAAATCAACTTAGAACACTGATGTATATTGAAAGCTACTGAAATAATTTCATGTACACAAAGTGTCACCTTTAACAAAACATAATCACAGGGTCATTCAAAATATTTTCCTTCCCGTTAAGTAAATGTACTTACCAAACTTCAAGAGACATCTCCAGAATCATTTCAGTAACCTGAAACGAAACATTAATCATATTAGGCCATAAAATTGATGAGTTTTATATAATGCAAATGATTAAGTGTCACAGCCTCCATGTTTCTATATTTTTAGCTGAAATATAGAAACAGCCTCTGCGCCCATCAACATGACTGGATAAAGAAAATGTGATATATATATGTTCAGTATGAGGAAAAATAAAATTCTACCATCTGCAGGAAAATGGGTGGACCATGAGCAAAAATAAGCCAGACTCAGGGGAACAAACATTGCGTGTTCTCCCTACTACACGGAAGCTAAGTGATGCGAAGAAAGGAGAGGGGGCCCTCAATTGTCAAGAGGAAGGGAGCAAGGTGGGTGAAGGTGGATGCCGGGGAGTGGATGTGAGCAAAGTGCGTTACATCCATTGAAACCCCCCAAAAGGTAAAACCAAGAGGGAGAACGGGCCAAAAGGGTCGATGGAGGAGAGTGAAAATGACTGATGTCTGTTACATGTACACACGGGTCTGTGAAAATGAGACGCATTATGCTGGAGAACCACAAAAAAAAGTGAAAAACAATTTACTACCTGATTATTTTAACCTAAAAAAGCCTCACTGGAAAGGTAACACAAGTCCATGAAGAGTTCAAATGAAAGAGTTAAAAATAAAACATATTATGAGGCGCCTGCTACTTAGAAGTTACCTCAGACCAGTCGAAGGCTATGTGGTCATGAAGTTGAAAAAGTGCTGCAGGAAGTCGGCCTGCGCGCCTTTGTGACGAGTGCCGCTCTAGTCAAGAGGAAACAACACCTACTCACAGAACGCCCCAAGATCCAGCGTCCCGACGCACATGGGTAGCTCAAGAAACAGCCACGAATGAGATCTGGAAACTCAGGCTTTACTTTTGACTATTATTTGAGCCAACCAAATGCAGTAGGGTGGACTTTTGCCAATGAGGAAATTTTTGTTTAGCAGAAAAGAGAGAAACTAATATGCAGATGGTAAAGAGGATATGAGCGAAATCCCTAGCCAGACACCATCCCTGCCCAGTTAGGCAAAAAATCCTCAGTGCTCTCCTTGGTATTAGTGTTGGATAATGTAACTTTACACTGTTATGAGAACCAATTAAAAATGCTTTAAAATTTGCTGTGCAATTTTAAGTTTATGATATCAGTTCTATACAAGCATAATACTGACTTTTTCAATACCTTCAAATAGAACAAAACTAGGATATGCCCCTTAACATGTGAGCAGAACATTTTACAGACCAGTACGAAGTACTAAAGATTAGTATCTTGTGCTCTTTTGTATTTCAAGTGCTAGGAAGAACCATAACAGGAGCTTTCCAAGAGGTTCAGCAGATGATCGTAGGAGTTTTATGAGTAAGGAAAATGAATGGAAATCATTTTAAATCTTCTGCACAAAAACTTGCCTCTCTCCTACTAACTAAATTCTTAAATTAAGTATCTAATACTAGCTCCTTGCTTAGTATTTAGCTTTTAATAGATATTATTGAGTTACCAGGCATGTGAATTTGAGAAGCACATCTGGTGATAAAATACCCCATCGCTATTATAGAGAAAATCTTAGGATGGTCTGACTCAAACAGCAGTTATAAAATTCTATGAGTCCTTATTTATCAAAGAAAAGATAAAAATTATTTTTTTAAAGTTAGTAAAACAATGGAGAATCCATGGAGAAATGGAATTATACATATCCAGAGGAGCAGTGTCTCATTCTAAGTTAAAAAAATAGAATTAAAACACAGTGATTGGCTACAAAGGAATTGGTGAAACTGCCGTCATCTACTTTATCAGTGAAAGCACAGCGTCGATCACATCCCAAGATGTCCACTCCTCACCTCAAAATTGCAACTGGGTTTATCCCAAACAGTGCTTGGAAACATTGTGTACTGAATATAGTTATTGTCTGGATTTTTTAAAAGAGATTCATAAAAGCTATCATTAAAATTAAACTAGAGGGACTGGGGATATAGGTCAGTGGAATAAGCGCCTGCCTAGCAAGCGCAGGGTCCTGAGTTCGATCCCCAGTACCGCCAAAAAAAAAAAAAAAAATTAAACTAGACTTACTGCTTTTATCTCCACAGAGCAAAGCCACCAAGGTAAATGGCAATTAATGCATACTATTACAACTCAACAGTTTTTTAACAAACTGAAAATTCCAAAGCCAAAATAGGCTTCTATTCAAGAAAAAGTTGGCTTCCCAACTGACAAGTCCCTAAGTAGTTTATCATTTAAGAGCCAATACTTAAGTGCATCTAAAGTCTACTTGTCCTGACACCCCAATATGTAAATAAAAGGAAAATCAGCCATGTAGTTGACGGCTATATATCGTTCTTATAAAAATGTCAATTATGTATTTATCAGTATTTCCTGGTTTAGTGATCCTTTCATTCTTTAGGTAAAGACAGGATGAGAGGAGACAGGATTTTGCTACCCTTTTTGAATGTGTAAGATGTGTTGCCATTAGCATTGTGGCATGGATGGGATCCTCATGGGTTCAGACATACTGAGAAGTCTGACACTCATAATCTCTCTGCACCTTTTACCTGAAGGTGTCATTCAGATAAAATAACAACAAAAGTATGTACTTCCTGGGAGGCATTAATCAATTACTATAAACATCTTCCCACACATTGCACAGCGCATCTCTGCATTACAGGATTCTGCTTTGCTTGGGGTAGCTGGGCAATTAGAAAGAAGGGTGAAAAAATCTCCCAGGCTCTCCCCAGTCCTATACACCTCAGCAAGGAGCAGAACAAAGTAGAACTCTACTTCTTTGGAATTATAAATTCACAAAGTAGGCAATATCCATCATGGTGGAAAACAAAATACCTTCTTTGGAGTCTACAGTGGAAAACACTTTGGATACTCATAAGGGAGGTGTTCAGTTGGATGAGGTGGGAGAAATTATATTTAGAAAAATTCACTTCAAATTTTAAAATGATGTTTAAGGTGACTAACTCATTAATTCTCTTGTCAGTTTTCCGGGGCTGTTTGAAATACTCAAGCTAAAATAATGAACATTTTGCCTAGTAATAAGGAGGTATTTTAAAATTATTATTACATAAAATATAGATACAGTCAAATAATTTTAAATTTGACCATCTCTCCTCCTAGTAAAGAATTCTTCAAATGCATCACACATTATTTTCTACACTCTGATATTTCCACTGTTTCTTTTCAATAAACACTGTTTTGAATTCTGATCTCTGAACCCATTTATTCATTTTTTAAAGTAGAAACACACAGCAAATCACATTTTGGTTCAGTAATTGGCTCTTTTCAAAAGAATTACATATTTTCTGCTAACCCTGTATTTACATGACCTATACAAGGTAATAACAAAATAATATTTTACAAGTAAAGGTCACGGTTACTAAAAATAAAAGTTTTACTAAAAATAATTGTTCCATACATGTGACTCCATCTCGTGAACAAAGAACCAGTATAATAAACCTGACAAGGCAGAGCTTGGGTGCAGAGAGAAACTTACAAAGCTGACAGTACAAGCAAGATCACAGCCACACAGCTTTTCTATGTTTAAAATCGAATCACACATCAACACAAACATTTTCATATACACAGAATTTGAAAGTAAAAATTAGTATTTCTTGCCAAGAATCACCTCATCTGTCAGTCAAGAATTCAGGACAGTTATGCCCCCAAACCCAGACAGCCTTAAAAGATTTGAAAGGTAGAAAATGCATGACTCTGTTCTACTGTGTCATGCAATGTTTCCTCTTTACTTTTGATAGTAACCTCACATTTTAAGGTCTTTTTTTGCTTATATAGACCTCAGTGGAAATTACAAAGAGTTTTCATATAGTAAACCAGATTTCCTGGAGCATTATTATCAAACCTCTCTACTGTCTTTTTCTCCAAATGGAAATCCTTCCATCTCTCTAGCTTTTCTCTCTTAAAATATGAAAGTGTTCCTCACTCCTTGTAGAACATTCCCCAAGTTTTCACCGCTTCACATTAGTGCAGTTTACTCTTACCCCAAAATTATTCAAAAGTCAATGGCTGGGTATACAAAGGTCGTAAGCTGGAGGTGTTCTACCCTCTGACAGAACTTACCATTCACCAAAGGACCCCCAAGAATGCCAGAATGTTTGAAAATGATCTATAATTTAAATGGTATACATTGCAGAAGTACAAACAACAACAACAACAAAACACCTGAGCTTCTATTGTTAATAACTCTAAAGAAAATTGGAATCTTGTTTACAACGAGGAATTGTTTCACCCACATTTGACCTCTACGGAGTAAATGCCTGATGGCCTCCATATCTTAAAAGAAGATCTCCCATATTTCCCGCGATGGTGTACCCTTCACTGGGGATGGGATTATGTGTTGATAAGCTCTTAAATTGAAACTATAGGTTAAAATGCATGGAATATACCTAAGCAACCAGAATGCCATAGCTGGACAAAACACAACATTGTAGTGTTCTTTCTTTTCCCTAATGACAGTGTGGCTAGGTGACAGTTGCGCTCTTGAGCTGCCTAGCACCACGAAAGAGTACCACACTGCCTATGGCTAGCTCGAGGTGAGTTCAAACTTCAAAATCAGAGTTATGGCATCTATTGAATGTGTTTCACTGTTGCACTGTCTTTAAACTTGAATTTTTTAAGTTGAACCACCTTCAACTGGCAAGCATCCATAGCTCTCATGTTATTCCTCTAACCTTCCTGTGCCCACTGAACTTATCTAAATTGCAGGCTTTGCCAGCACACATCCATACATAAACCCCGATGTAATCACCCTGATGCTACCTGAGCATTCGGAACTCACTATCCAAACTTTGTTCTTCTCCTCTACAGAACTACCTTATTAATCTTCAAGTCACAATCATGACTAAAAACCAGAAAAACGCAGTCTACTGCATTAGACAAATGCCACAGAAGGCATGAAACATGGCTATTTTTAAACAATAACACTAACTTCTAAATAAAGACGGCAAATTAAAACACAGTGTAAACCTACAGGCTAAAAAATGTGGCCAAAACAAACTTATTTGATACAGAGAAATAAATAAGCACAACCTTTCTGACTTCAAAACCATCTTCATGGTGCTTTGGAAGGGGGTCACTTTGTTTACTCAAAGCACACAAAATTCCTTTCTTCTTCCTCTTCTCTTTTTTCTTTTGAGATGGAGTGTCACCATGTAGTTCAGACTGGCCTTGAACTCACTGTGTAGCCCAAGCTGGACTCAAACTTGCAGCAATCCTGCTACCTCAACCTCCCAAGTGCTGGAATTATAGATGTTTAAAACACTGCAAGTTCCTAAGATTTGATGTCTTTTTACTTTAAAACATAGCAATGTAGCCCCAGTGCCATATTTGAAACAAAACTAGAGCATTCTGAGCTCAGCAAGAAAGCGATCGCCTAACTTAGGGCTCTACTTGCACTTAAATAACAAATTTATTTTTGTCAGTAAGTTCAAACAATTAGGCCTAATATCCAGTTAAATAAGTTTCATGAAGCATGTGATACATGATCATGTCTTCTCAGAATTGTAATAAGAATATCTAATATTTATTTAATGATTGCTGAAACAAGGACTGTGTTAATAATTCCCAGATATTAAACTATTTAACCATAGCCACTATATTATACCTAAAAGAAAGAAAAGAAGAACAGGTCCAACATCACACCGGTAAGTATAGGCATAGTCATGATGCCCACCCAGATACAGATCCTCGAACTCTCGGCCTGGGGTGAAAGCAGTTGCCTTCCTCACTGTCACTCAGATGATGGCTATGAAGCTCTCTAAACTCTGACTCCAACAACCTAACCAGACTTTCGGGTGCTACCTGGAAAACAAAAACTCTGAGCCTAATTCCAAGACTGATTTCCCCCCTTGGGAGAAAGTCTAAACTACAGCTGAGTGACAAAGCACAATCTGTGGAAGAGTTGGGGTTCACTGTTAAGTTCTACTTTCCAGTCTTAGCCAGTCCTCATGGCTACTTAGCAACTGCTGGGCTTGCCTTTCACTGATGCACTGCAGCGACTGCCACACTGACTTTCATCCAGTCGCCCGCGTGGCCTTGCCCTTCTCCTTCCACAGGAGCCAACTGCCTGAGCTGCATCCACCTTTTTGTTTTTAAATGCAGTGTTCTCTGTGTCCTAACCTGCTTACTTTTTGCTATTTAATGCTGCTGAGAAGAAAGCCAAACCCTGCTTTTGCTCTCAGGTTCACCCTTACGTGCTCACAGACCTTCGGTGACTCACCGCCATTGGTGAGATAACATCTGAATTCCTGCATCCTGCCGGTAAGCCCTACTGGGGTCTGATCTACTCTCCCTGTTCTTCCTCCATGCGTGAGAGCTCTGCTCCATCGCACTGACTGAGATACTGTTTTCTGAGTATGTTCCGTCCTCTCTAGTCTATGGCTTCCATCAGGCTGCTCTGACTGGAACTGCCTTCCACTCCTTTAGTGACTCACCTCCACCACACCCTTTCAAGGCAAGCTTGACATCCACTGTGGCCCATCATGGCCTGCCCCCTTACTTCCACTGAACTGCTTGATCTCGTCTGCTGCCCCTCTCACTACTGCGCTTTCTCAGCACCCCAGCCTTGCTCCCCTCCTTGCTGTTACCCAGCGTGCCAATCAACCTGAGCGTTAGGGCTCTGTGAGTCACATTTCCTTTGCAATAACCAACACCTGAAGCTTCATCAAGAAAGCAGATTCACGTAGTTCATTGTTTTGGAGGCTGAAGTTCTCACACTGAGCAACCTCACCAATTTAGTCTCTCTGGTGAGGGCCTCATGGCAGATGGCTTCACGGTGCAGAAGTGTAGGCAAAGAGAGAATCACACGAGACAGGAAACCAGAGACTTGGAAGAGGTCAGTGCATTTACAACAACTTGTTCTCCCAAGAACAAGCAGTGCTCTCCACAAGACCGGCACTGATCTCTTCCAAGGCCAGTGCCCACAGGGATGAGTTACAGCCCCTCAGGCTCCACTTTTTACAGGGATTTGCACCTCCCAACACCTCCAACACAGGAACCCTGGAAACCCTTATTCAAACCTCAGCAACAGCCTTTCTACATGGGTGCCTTCTGCTCTCCGATACCCTCAGAGACATCCACTGTACCCAACATCCTCAGAACTGCATCTGTGACCTACGTTGTGCACATATGCATACCCCACACTCACCTTCACTGGCTTATCTAACACCTGTCACAATTACTATTTAGAAAAACTACCTCTTACTTATTTAGCTTACTTTTCATTGATTTCACAACAGAGAATGTCCATTCCAGGAAGACAGCACTTCTTATCTGTCCACGGCTAAACAGGCCATGCCTAAAGGGTGTCTGCCAAGTACAGGGGGCTCTGTAGTTGCTTCTGATAACTCCCTCTCCACAAACTAACTAAACTATTCCTTTGGGACTTGAGGTCATCCTATATAACCCCTTAACACCAGGTAGCGCTGCATCGCGTGTTTAGGAGTGAAGCATGCTGTTGTGCACACCTTACTGAGTGAACAGACAGAGAAGTATGTGGAAGGCAAATGTAGTAAAATGCCAGCTGTGGAACATACATGGCTATTACATGGCTGCTCATGATGGAAATACTTCAACTTTTCATACAGGGGAAAAATTTCATAATAAAACTTGAGAGGAAAATTACAATGCGTGAGGGAGGCCTTCTCTGACCATACAAAGTCGACTTCCCCCATCTCTCCTTTACCTCATGTCTCTGTTGTGTTTTCTACAGTGTTTACCCCAAGCTGATGCCGCGTGATGCTTCTTTTACTCGCTGTTGCCCATTCACTCTGCTGCCCGATGATACTCACCTCAAAGCATGGCGATTTACTTTTGTCACAGGTATGGATCTCCCCACTTCTACTGCCCGTTGTGAACCCTGCTTCCACCCCAGAAGACGATAATCACAAGAAGAACCTCCCGCACATTACCCTTTACATTCCTTACACAAAAATCAGGTCTAGCATATATTTTTCATGAAGTGTTTGTAAAATAAGGAATAAAACCAATTTAGATGGGGTCAAGGGGAGTGTGAGGAGTGGGCCTACTGGCACAGAAGACAGGCTCCCTGGAGAAAACGGAAGGACCACCAGGGAGAGCGCGCCTATGGTGTGCTCCAGGTCCCGGCCATCCGGTTACAAGCACAGGTATCCTGACCTTGAGGATTTTAGTTTGCAGAAGAAAGAGGAGGGATTGAGCCCCAGGGAACCCCACAGATAATTACCATGGAGAATCAAATGAGAAAGAAGTAATAAGATGATAATAATACATGGAAATAACATCAATACCGTTATTTCTGATCTTGTGCTGCCTTGGCCTTAATTTAATACAAATATCACTTGAGCGGTATTTAATTTATAGTAATATATGCGATCCAGTAATACATATAAATTTTTAATTAAATATATGTAAACATTTAATGTATATAATATAGCAGTAAATATAAATGTTTAATTAAATATATGTAAATCATAGTAACGTATGTAATAGGAAGCATGTATTTATAGTAATAACAGTAAATACACGCTATAATAACATTCAATTTTGGAAAAGTTTGCATTTTCCATTTTGCTTTGAGTTACTGTCCTCATTTCCTTTCTTCGAGTTTATTTGCTCATCCTCCCTCCCTCTCTCATTCTCTTGTTTATCTCTCCTCCCTCTCAGACCTTCCGCTTAACTTATCTCTGCAAATGTCTGGTATAGTTACCAACGGAGTTCACAACCATTGCTTCGTTCTCAGTCTTATCATTTGGAACAAGAAAAGAGATTGACGCCTCGGTATTTCATGTAATATCTCAGCCAAAGTTTATAGATAACAGAATAGAAATGATTAGGACAAGAAATAAAAAAGAAAAAGATTTCCCTTTGACAAAGTTTGCAAATAAATATTTCTCAGGTGTTAAATCCAACAGTGGAAAATAAGTTTTTTGTTGGGCGCGGTGGCACACACCTGTAATCCCAACACTCAGGAGGCTGAGGCAGGACGATCATTGTGAGTTTGAGACCAGCCCGGGCTACAAAGTGAGCTCAAGGCCAGTCTGAACTATATAGTGAGACCCTGTCTCAAAACGACAAATAAGTAAAATAAAATGAAATAGGTTTTTATCTGTCATTAATTTGAAAAACAATTCTGCTGTGTTACTTACTTGGTTAAAAATAAAAGGGACTTCTTTCTTCTCTCCCACTTTCATAGAAGATACAAGAAACGTTGCTGTCCCTAGAGTTTCATCCATGATGTAATTGGCATCCATTAATGTGACCTACAGAGCAAAAGGCAGAACTCCAATAGTTTCCCAGGGATCTTTGGAAATTATATGTACACTTTCTACTACTTTTTTTTTAATGAAAGCTGTCAAATAATATTTAACAGTTCCTGAGAGTTTCCCTTTCTTTTTTTTTATACTAGGGCTCAAGCCCAGGGCCTCGCCCACGCCAGGCAGGTACTCTAGCTCTAAACTACCCACTCACCCCCAGAAGCCCTCAACATTTAACCCATAACAAAACCTTTATTTTTTCCTCTCAATAACTATACCTGCACATCAAATAAGTTTTTCTATCTATTCATGACTGAGCCATTCAGTTTTGATGTTTCCAAAAATTAGAACTTTATCCCCTTCTATTGTAAAATGTGAAAAATAAATTAATATAGAAACTCAGTACAACGACTTTCAGGAAATACACTGAAACTAATCTTAAAGGCAACTGAAAGTATCTTTAGAGTGCTATACAAAGGCTTTCCTCTTTACAACATAAAATGGGTTTTCTCCAAAGTGTACAGAGAACAGCCCTGCTTATCATCCTGACTTGCCCACTGCATGCTCATACTCCTGGATGTGCACCATTCTAGAAGCTTCTCCCTGTGCTATCAGCTTACTCCAGTCTCAGGGGAATAAAAGAAAAGCTACAAAGGAAGGGAATCCAGCATCTCTCTCCACAGGAATGACGACCATCTAACAGCCCACAGATGATTCACTCACCTCCAAAATATTTTCCTGATTAGGATCTAAAATAAATTGAAAGGTCTCATTCCACACAGGGTTGATGTCATTATTGAAGTGTCGTGTTCTCTTCCTGCTGTCAGGGGTTGTGGAGATGAAAAGTTCCACGTAGGGATCTGGGGTGTCAACTACAGGTAGGAAACAAAATTAGGAGGCAAAAATGTGATCCACAGTGCCTAGTTTGGTCTTCTAATAGATACCGTCAGGTTGTCTTTAGCAAATCTACAATAATGTACTGAAAAATAAGGTAGTGTGCCATAGGGGCACATCACAAGCTACACACTTACTGCCTAGTATGTTTCCTCGCTTCACAACAGGCCTGAGAGGGTAACCTTTTGTTAAGTGAATTATGCAGGATTCCTTCATCCACACAGAGGATGTTTTCATGGAAGCCAGCGTCTTGTCCAGCTGCTACACAATAACCATCTTGCTCAGCTAACTACAGCGAGACTTACACAACAGGACTCCGATGGTGACAAGATTAGATTTCAAGATTGTATCTGTCTACACTAGAAACATCATCTTGGTTACTTTGTTTACCAACCAAAATATGAAAGTTATTGAGAAAAGAACATGGGTGAGTGTTCACAGGGCTGGCAATGTGGTTGTGTGAGGTCAGCTTGTACTTATCGCAGTGGTACTCAATCGGATGGAAGAGAGGTGTCTACAGAAAATGAAAGATTTTGCTACTGCATAAAGAAGCCCAATAGACTCAGGCATATGTTCTCCTTTTTAAACAGCAAGAAATAATTGCAAATAAAGAAAATATTTAAATCTCCTCCCTTTATATAGAAAGCAACACAGTGACTCAAACAGTACAAATAAAGATCACTCTGTCTTCAGGATTCCACAGAATCCTGTACTATCTCCCAGTACCGCACACAATCTGTTTTCTTGTACAATTACACATCTGCTTTTTCCTACAAACACCTTGCAGGCAAGGATCTCACATTACCTTTCTAATTGGAGAGTCTAGCAACAGAAAGCCCCTACCATAACATTTAGGTCTGCTAAAATAAGGACTCGTACTTTTTTTAAAAAACATCTTTGTCCATGTGGCCATTATAATTAACCCCCCAAAGCCATTGACTAAATGATGACCACAGAGGTGGCAGTAAGCACTTTACACACCGGGCTCACTGAACCGCATGTCACTGTCGGGTTAGTGCCTTATTTTAGCGTTGAGTTAACAGGAGCTAAGAGTTATTATGTGACCTCTCCACTGTCCCACTGCAAATAAGTACAAGACCAAGACTTTGAATCTGGCTATGGGATTACAGCAATCATTCTCTCCATGACATCTTTTCAAATTTTTTCTGTTGTGTGAAAAAATAAAGCTTCATACTGAAACAACAAAATGTAAAAATAATTATACTTCTTCAAAATAGTTACTCAGAGTAAAACACATCAACCAAAAAGATCGTTACAAAAAAAGAAACAAACAGGTAATAACACAAGTATTTCTTTCCAGTGCACTAAGATTAATTAGTAGTTATCAATGAAACCAAGTAACGTATATGTTGAAATATTTCTAAAACAATGGACTCTGTCATAGAGGGGCATATTAGAACTTCTATTTCCTACTTATCTCTTCTATTTTGTTCTCTATTTGTGTTTCTCACCTAAGAGAAACCACCTTTGAGCTTGTGGCCTGGCTTATTTCTCTGAGAGTTATGTTCTTAGGTTGCATCCCTTCACCTATGACTGCCACAAGTGGATATTTCTTCGTAGCAGTGTTGTGGTACTGCACTGTGTATAAATGCCACAGTGAGCTTATCCATTCATCTGTTGATAGACGTATCTAATAAGGATGGAATCACCAGGTATAGACCGCAGTGGAGAAGCTGGACACAAAGGTTTTGAGAAGAGGAGGAAAAAAGGAGAGAGTGGGCCAGGGCCAGGATTAGGGTGAGGAGAACAGGGAAGAGGAGGGGGGAGGAGAGGAGGGGAGGGGAGGGGAGGGGAGAATGAGGGAGAGGGAGAAGCAAAGGAAAAACTAAAAATAATAGTTTCTGAACTAGTAGTTGGTTTTCAAGGCAAACTTTTAAAAATATATCTTGGCTGGGCACGGTACTGCACACCTATAATCCCAGCACTCTGAAAGCAGAGGCAGGAGAATCACTGTGAGTTCCAGGCCAGCCTGGGCTACATAGTGAGTTCAAGGCCAGCCTGAACCCTGCCTCAAAAACAAACAAAAACAAATACATCTTGTCCTTAACCATATAAACCTAGGGGCATCAAATATTTTTCAGTGCCCTTTGCTTAATTTTTAAATACTGCTCATAGTTCTTTTATATGATCATGAGATTTTTGTAATGGTGCTTTTTTGTTTTTTTACCAAAAATAGGAAGATCACCAGACATGGCGGCTCATCCCAGTAATCCCATCTCTCGGGAGGCTGAGGCAGGAGGATCATTGCGAGTTCGAGATCAGCCTGGGCTACAAAGTGAGCTCAAGGCCAGCCTGAACTGCATAGCGAGACCCTGTCTCAAAAGGACCAAAAAAAAAACTAGATTTAAAAAAAGAAACTACATGAGAAGAGGAGGCATGCAAATGGCACTTATCATTTATTCGTTCAACAAATCCTTAAGTGCCCATTATATGCCAGGAATGCCCCATCAATTAAAGCAATCTGACTTCAATAAGGTGCCAAAATCTGTGCTTCAGATTTAAATTACAGGGCTGGGGATATAGCTCAGTGGAATAAGTGCTTGCCTGGCAAGCGCAGGGTCCTGAGTTCGATCCCCAGTACCACCAAAAAAAAAAAAAAGACAGATTTAAATTACGACAGTGAGTCAAGTGAAAATAGACTAGTTTTAAGGGCAAGGTAAACGGGAGACAAGCAGGTACGCTACACCCGTGACTAGTGTCTCACTCACCCACCTCATTATACAGGTTAGGCCAAACTGTAGGGGCAGAAAATACCCTCTGAGGCTTGCTGTTCACCTTAATCCCTCATGAGAAGGGAGAGTCTCACACCGAGGACATAGAAGAAGCAGAAAGCAAAGTTCCTTAGATGGAACCAGATAGGGAAAGGAAGGAGCCAACTGAAGTAGCATGTGTCAGTCGGTGGTGAAACCATCCGCGCAGCCCTCGGAGAGCTCACGGGCTTTCACAAGTCCCAACTGGCAGATGCCACCTGCCCTCAGAAGGAGACAGCTGCACCACGTTTACCTGCCACAATATTAGTAGACTTTGTAAAAAGTTAGAATATAATCTACCAGCACCATTTTGTATTCTTGGCCATTTTTTTTTACTTCTAAACAATATTTTAAAATGTTTCTCTACAGTGACAATTCCACTTCTGCTGTTCCTCCTTTTGCAAGAGATTCAAAGTTAAGATATCAGAGGGTGATGGGCAGTGGAAACCATGGGCAGCTGCAAACTCTGATACTGCAGTCTGCATCGTGCTCATGCTTGCGAGCTAAGAAACATCTGTAGCCGTGGCAAACGCTACAGAATGAGGTGAGGTGTTTACTAAGAGGCTACTTTAAAAAGATTACGGTAATCAGACCTGCGTTCCTCTCTGTGGTATACTCTATAATCATAGTTGGTGTGGGAGAAACACAACTGGAGGATTTAAAAAGGGAACGCAGTCCCTTGGACAGCAAAGAGCTCAGTGCTTGTGAGAAGTTCCTAGAAATACAGTAAGGAAAATAATTTTTCTTCTGCATATTTGTCTCTTCTGGATGTTTACTTCATGATGAAATGCATATAGTGAAATTGGGTGTTGGATCACTCACTGACTCAGCCTCACCTTCTTTCCAACTAAACGTGGTAAAAATACCCCGTTGGGGCAGAAACTCTCTGACATCTCACCCTTTTATCTGAAACCTGACAAACAAAGATGACAGGGGTGTGGGACATAGATTTTTTTTTTATTCGCATTAGGATGACATGAAACTACATGCACCAGAATTTTGTGACTGTAAAACTTACTCAGAAAAAGAATTATAAAGCTCAGGAGTTTAAGGAGTGCCTGCCTAAAGTAACAACAGGTCCACCGGGCATTTCAGCTTTATCTTGGTAATTTCTTTTGTTTTTCCAGCTGGGAACTGGTGACAACTCCCAAAGTGGGTCCCTTTTAAATTCATCATTCGCTTTTCTCATTTCCACTTCATTCAGGAATGTCTGAAACCCTTGCTGCGATTCTTGTGGTAAATTGCAAAAGCTCCTTAAAAAATCAATCTCTTCAAATGTAAGTTCAAATATCACCATGGCGAATACCTACAGCTAGTCTAGTGACTGCGAGTTTAAAACAGTGATTTTCACCACTCAGGCCAGGCGGTGCTTGTCTAAGTCCCGACTGGGAAGGGGGTTGCGGCTCCGTGACTGGCTTGTACGCTTAGGGCCAGGGCTTTCATCACCACCACCCTCCAAAAAAGAAATAGAAATGAAAAATGTGGGTCCCTTGCATCTTTAATCAGATTCTTCAACATGAGCTTAAAAATCTGCATTTTTAACAACCTGACACACACTTTTGAAAGCAAAAGCTTAAGACATAATACTAGAACAAAGTACAGGAACATCTTGACATGAAGAACGTAAGAAGTGTCTTGACCTTTTGTCAAGGAAGTTATTTTGCCTGTAGATCAGATTAAGCAAAATCCAGTTAATCACTTCTGTTTCTCTCCACCCATTGGATACATTTTCAAGTAGCCACATAAAGACAAATCCGAGAATAAAGTACATATGGGTGTGTTCCCTGGCAATCTGTTCAAGAGGACGTACAGATATTCACATTACATGCGAAAATAAAAATGCCACAGTAAGAACAAAAATTAAACAACAATTTGTTGAAAGAAATGCCTCTGAAGAATATTCTCAAATATAGTTTGTCCACTGAAACGTCTATTTTAGTGATAAATTAAACATGGAGAATTTACAGCACTGGTGAGGACTGTTAACTTTTTCACTACCTTGTACTCAGCTGGCTGAATTACTGCCATAATCCTAGGAGAGTGGTGGATGTGATATAAATGTATAGATTTGAAAAGAAATTAGTTCAGTTCTTTTATTCATGTACACATTTCATCTAAAGGAAAAGATACAGGTACAAAAGGAGACAGATGACACTTGTCCACGCTATTAAATTGCTTTGTACTGAAGTCACCCCTGACACCACCACTCAGAACAAAAGATAGAGCATTCCCCAGAACTCCTGACACTCCTTCTTCCTGCTACCACTAAAGTGGTCACTGCCCGTCCTTCTCTCATCACAGGAAATTTTGCCCATCTTTTAATCTTTATGTAAATAAAATCCATCCCATAGCATAGAAGTATACTACTTTGTCTGGCTTCTTTGCTCAAACTTCATACTCGTGTTTGTGCCATGTTCTGCTTGTGGCCTTGGGGAAATGGAGAAATGTGTCCAGGCTGCCACTCAAATCTTGGTGATAAGCAGCTTCCCAGGGCCTGAGACGATGAGACTATGTGGCTACAGGATGCGGTGTGACAGGAGGGGCCCACACAGCATGAGTGGTTTTAAGACTGTAATAATTTCCCCACATAGTGTTCTATAGATGCGAGGCTGGGTGAATCTTCCACATTCACTGCTGAGTAATGCACTTTGAAAATTTCAACCTTTTAAAATCATTCTAAATCAACCCTGGATGTTCTCTCGCCTTCCCTTGGCTCTGGTTTGCACATAAATTTCACCTCCTCCCTGATCTCCATCCTTGAGCCCCACCTCTGTTCTCAGTTTTAAATCTACTCTTGAAGGCTGAAATAGTTTTTGAAAATATCTCAAATTCAATATGTACAAAGTGAATGGATTTTCTTTCCATCCTTTCTTCCTTTCTTCCTTTCATCCTTTCTTTCCATCCTTTCAACCGTAAAACCAAAACAAAAATAAACCCATATACAGCACTAAAAGTAGAAGCTTGTTATTTTTCCAGACCTCCTCATTTTATGTGAGGGAATCATAGGTTCTGTCTGTCACAACTGGAGACCTGAGGGGCATCTTTTCACTCACAGCTCTTCTCTCCAATTTGTCTCCAAGTTTCAGCTTTGCTGCTTCTAAAATGCCCCTCACATGGCTGAAATTACCTCTAAATCTAATCTAATTCTAAATCTACTGAAATTACCTCTGTCTCACTTCAACATAGGACCACCTCTGCCCTGGCCAATTAACACAATCCCCTGGTCCTTGTTGTCAAGTCATTCTCCAAAATACCATCACAAAACACTTCACACTTTCTGAAACCCATTTTCACCGGTGCTATCTCGGAGGTCAGGCCTAACCATGCAGAGAAAAAGTCGAAGAGCAGCCCCTGCCGGGTATCCTTCTAGTCAGGACAGTGTCCCTTCCGCAGGTCAGGATTTAATCTGAGAAATACCTTGAAATCTGCCCAAGTCAATATTCCACATGGGCCCCGTGATGGCAGAAGCCTTTGCTCTAACAGAACAGGGCCAGACCCTTACTTGTGCGTATCGTTCTGTATTCACTGGACACAGAAAAATGTTACTAGAGTCATTGTTTTGGGCTATGAATATCCAAGGTGAAGGTCCAGAGATGCCACAGTGAAGGGATGAAGTGACTGAGATGTTCTCTTCGGTCTTTATTTAATCCTTCTTTAGCTAACTAGCTGCTTGTTCTCCTTTTGAGTAAACCCAGCCACTGCCTCCATGCAGGCTTCATCTATACACGTCTGCATAAAATAAAAGTAACTCTACAGAAAGCACCTACTTACTGATTAGACTGTTATTCATATTAGAGAGATGAAAAGATATTCAGTGAGTTGAACAAGATCATTGGGAAACATAATGTGTGTAGGGATAGGGGTGGAGGGGGAGGTATACAGTGCTAAGCAAGCGTACTACTACTGAGCCAGCCCAAGAACAAACAGGATTTTCACCCAGACCTGCCAAAGCCAAAGTCTTTGATTTAGCAACGATACCAACCACTCAGCAGTTTTGCCTCCATTACACCGGAAACTCCCTGATGCCAGACAGCACGTTTCCTATTCACTAGTGGTTCAAGGATCTGAAATTGTTGGAAGCATTATAGAAAGATCACAAACATTACTGAAGGACTGGGTGATGGACTAACCCAGGGTGAGGCTGAAGAAGAGGTGACCTTTGGGGCCGCCAGTTTCCCTTCTAACTTTTACTGGCACAGTCTGTGTCTCAGCCGCCCTGATCTTTTGTCCCCACACCTTTCTTTTGTGTTTTAATATAAATCAGCGTTAGTTTTCTAAGTGTATTTTTACTTAACCTTTATTTCCAAGTACTAAATGAAAAAAAATCACTGACTCTCATTTTATCTCCCTAATCACATCTCTCATGAACAAACAGCCAGCCAGGAGAACTGCTTACAGCCACCAGCCCCCTCTCCCTCTAGACAAGGCTCACAATTGGAGTTCTTACAGCTATCAATACTGAAAGGTAATTCCAAGGAACTGCCAAATGTGCAGACACTGGGAAAGAGAAAGCTAAACTGAAATTTTTGTTATTGCCTATGCTGTCACTTTACTTAAATATCTATGATACTGTTTAAGAAGGAAACAAAATATTTCTGTCATCTGTACCTAAGCATAGAATGGGTAAAATATTTTTAACCTAAGGATGTGATGTTTGTTGAACTCTATTTATACTGGAAATAGAGAGTAACTCTCCACACATGTCTATCAAGAAATATATTAATTTATTTATATTTTGAATTTAATTATATATGATTAGCTATATATGAATTTCACTCCACTGTAGGCTAGAATTTTTTTTTTTCACTTAAACCAAAGACTATGGTTCTATATCTTGGCTATGGAATGCAGCCCTTAGCTTTTCTCTACCTGTGCCAGTAAGAATTTCCAATGTTTAACAACAACAAAAACTATCTTTCAAGAGGTGAAATCATTTAGTAGTTTAGGAACACTGCACTAAAAGAAAACACAAACCTTTTTACCTGACAGTTTTTGCACTAGCACAAGCCATGTAACAAGCCGAGTTCCTTAAGTAACATAAATTAAACACTATCTCAATATTTTCTTATGCTATTTCTTCTCCAAATTGGAACACCCCCACTTTTATTCCACATGTGAAACACCCACTTAGGTTATAAAGTTTATCTCAATTGCCATCCAAGCGGTAAGGCCTTCTCTGCAGTTTATTGCCAGATTTTCCCAAGGGATGACTTAAACCCATTTCATCATCCCACCTGCATTATCAACCTCTGAAAGGCAAAAGCTGCTACAGTAAGCCTCCCCCCAGGAGGCAGCTTTCACTTCTGGTCTGAAAACACAGGGCTGCGGGGTTCTGGACTTATGCCTTTAAATATCTTTGTATGTAAAATTAAATTTTAAAAAAAGCACATATTTTGTAGTGCCACTTACGTAAATAAAGTATAAGGTCTTAAGAAGGCTGCTTAGTATTTCTGTTTATTTAACAAACCATTATGTTGCCTACCTGGTGTCACAGTTTCATTGAATCTTACAAGACAGCCTAGGAGGAATGCATATACACTGCCCATAGTCACAAGCGATGAAGCTGAGACACAGCAGAGCTAAGTGCCTCACCCAAATTTACACAGCGAAGAATAGCGGAAGCAATATTTGAACGTAAATGTAACAGCTTCAACGCCTTGCTCTAACCATTGGGAAAGCAACTCTTTCCCTCTGTTGTAAAACAGACACGCAGTAAGGTTGCCTAGCATGGTTAGGGTCTTTATTTCCCTTGTGGTTCTTCAAGGGACTGAGTGAGTGCTAAGGACACGGAAGATACCGAGCATTTGTGAAGACATTAACGAACAACAAAGTGCTCTATGTTACATGTCTTTAGCATTTCTTTTCCAAAGTTAAAATCTCAAAGCTATGATTTCATTTTGCATCTGGACCTCTGGATTGCCCTTAACGTCAACTAAAAATAACTATGTCTGTAATTTTCCAAAATACTCCATTAAAATACTTTGATATACAAAGAGAATAAGAAAAGTATTTCCATTGAGCCAGTACAATTTTCAAAGACCGCTGGGGATATAGCTCAGTGGAATAAGCGCCTGCGTAGCAAGCGCAGGGTCCTGAGTTCGATCCCCAGTACCGCCAAAAAAAATAAAAAAATAAAAAATAAAAGATTGAACAGGTTTTTAATGGGCTGGGGATATAGCTCAGTGGAATAAGTGCTTGCCTGGCAAGCACAAGGTCCTGAGTTCAAACCCCAGTACCGCCAAAAAAAAAAAATTTTTAGGCTCAACTATTGAAAGTGCTACTAAATTCTAAAAAAAAAAAAAAAAAAAAAAAAACAATTTTCAAAGACCCTCAAACTACCCCAAGTTTAATATTGTCATTTCACTATACATATTTTTTTTATTTTTATAAAACAGCTTCAAACTTTAAGATACGTTAAAAATACCATAGGAAAACATTTTCACATGAATCTTCAAATTTTTAGAGCAGCAAAAGAATGCTTTTTGACATAGAAACTTTAGTAATATACTGTCCCCTTGAAATTTAAAAAACAACCTGAGTTTTGGTTGAATTTCACTGGATTTTAATGACACCCTTTCAATACAGAAAGGGTACACTTTGGCAAAAAGTATTTCTTTACTCCATGGAAAAAAGGCTGTCTGCAACTCAGCTTTAAAAAATGCTTAGAATTAAAATTGAACATTTCTTTTACTTCACAGAATAGTAATACTTTAAATTATATAAATAAAAATATGCTAAGTAATTCAAGATGAATATGCTCATGTGTGAGACACATATGATAAATACCTAAATGAGTGGGATCCATCACTACTGGGTCTTGAAAAAAAAATACAGAATATAGATCAGTAATGTACCCTATCAGTAATATACTCATTTTCATGCAATCCTACTTTCTCACATCACAGGACCGTGCTATCAAACATACCCCTGGAATCTATTTCTACTGATTCTATTTAATTAATGGGATGACTATCCATTCAAAAATCAACTGATGTTATTGACATATCATAAAATGCTATTACTTATTGGATTCACAGAATCCAAAATACATGAACATAAACATACAGACCAAAAATATTAATGGAAGTTAAAGAAGAAAAATCACTAAATGTATTCATAAGCCATTTGGGAACCTTATAAACTACATGACATCCTAGATGGATGAGAGGTGGCTCCTTACACAGTATATTCCGTCATTACGTAAAAGAAAAGTAGATAAGAGATATGAGATAGACATGCATTAAGGAACACATTACTCATCTTCAAATCATTTTCCATGCAAAGTCCGTTGGGAAATAATTTCATTATATTTAAAGGCTTTTAAATCTTGGGTGGATACTCAAAAGCATTCCAAAACCATGAGTAAACTAAAAATCATTTTCGTCCAAACCTAAAGACTGATACTAAGGAAATGTGTAAAGTAGAAAAAGATACACTTTAAGGTAGCAAGTAGCTCTAGGCCAACAATAAGGCCAATTATAAAAAATAAAGTATGAATAAAAGTTACAATTAACCGAGGAAAAGATTAAGTACTATAAGGTTTTCTGTAAGGTACTATAAGGTTTTCTGTGAGTTGCATCATAAAAAACTTACCTGTGCATATAAATAACAGTCATTTGTAACCAACAAAAAATGAAACATAAAATTATTTTTCAAATTTTTCTCTATCAGGGCAATAAAGAAAACAATGTTCAAGAAGAAACTAATATTTGCACATTTTCAATTATTCTATTCTATTTCCAATTTTCCCAATGATCCTAATACTATGGCAGACTCAACTTTAAGCACTCATTTTTAAACAACTGCAAGGAAGCCACAGGGCTCAGCTGGGCAAGTGCACGATCACACTCCCACAAGACAAGAGCCTGGACAGCTGCCAGGGATGCACAAGAGCGAACGCACAATGCAGGGCTTTTAGGAAAAGCTGAAAGATGAGGCTACCATGCCACTATTTCTTTCTCTCAAGCTGAGAAGGAAGGATCCAAAAATCTGTTCAACACAGAAATTCAGAATAGAAATTTCTAGCCTCCAAGGCAAAAAAAAAAAAAAAAAAAAAGTTATCCCAGCATACAAACTAATCATAATATTGTTTCATATGATGATAATTTTAAAGAATATGTCTTTATCTTCGAATGTGAGTAATTTTAACAATAACAGAAAATATTTACTGAGCACTTACTACGCACCACAAACGGAAGTGCTTCAATACACCAGCTCACTGAACTCTCACATCTCCAAGATGAGGAAAGGAAGCTGGAGAAAGAATAAGCAACTTGTCTGAGGACGCGGGGCGAGAGAGTGGTGTGGCTCTGGAGACCAGGCTCTTTCGCCAGTGTGCTCCATCTCTGCTCTGAGCATTTACCCCCCAGGGAATTATTGACATTTGGTGTTGAGAGCGAGGTATTTTTAAGAGAATTAAACTGGTTAGTCCTGGAGTTGGGATTCAAGTCGCTGCTTTAGAAAAATAAGACTATAAAAAAGAGGACAACCTTTCCTCAGATTCTTATGGTTCTGAATTTCCTACGTGTTAATGAGCTGCTTCTTGTTCAGTGTGCCTGCCACTGTGCCCACAGGGTAGCCGTGGAGACTGGGCTCTAAGCACTGCCCACTGCGGAATGATTATAGGGTCTCAAATGTGATGTGCAGAGGCAGGAGAACACTACTCTGACAGGCACTGTATCATGTGTCAGAAATGAAAGACTGGCATTCACAAAAACAGCCTTCAGCACAAGATTGGCTGCAAATCACACCCAACACTGTGGCTCGCAGCCAACTTCGTTTACAGGCAGTGCTGAACGTCCAGCATCCCTGCAGGTCCTCGGAGCAAGGCAGACTACTGGCATCCCCTCCATCTAGCAAGTGGGGCCTCAGAACGCAATTAGTATGATTTAGAAACATCATGTAGGGTGAGATTTCATGGGCCTGAATGTGAATAGGAGAATATCCATCCACACCGCTGTCCTGTGATGTGTTAAGTTTAATGGCTGCAGAGATACATAAAGCAGGACAACATGACTGAGAGAACATTACACACTCGCAGACAGCTCACCCTAGCTACTTTATATATAAACAAGGGCCCAAAACCAGTATGTAAAGGGACTTTGATTATTTCAAAGAATCTTACAGACGTTCAGTATGCTTTCCTGGAGTCACCAGGCCAACAGTAGAACTGTTACAGATTCATCCCACAATACCTCTCTCCCCTAAAGGTAGAAATAAAGCCATCTGTGGTTTTTCTTTCCTCCAGACCAGTGGCTGAAAACTTATGGCATGCTCATTATTTGTTTTTAATTTAAGACAAAAGATATTAATGTATGAGTTGTTTTTTTTCAAAACTAAACCTCAGTATCCAGGCTGAACTGCACTGTTGGCACCTGTGATAACTAAGAGGCTCTTGGGTTGCATTTTGGACACTCATCTCTGAAAGGTAGGGGGCCCTGGACCACAAAACAACACAAACACAGGTTTCTCCATGAATTCCTACAGGAAGGCATGTGACCTAAAGCACTGTAGTAGTATCTCATTCCATTGGAATCAACCTGGTTCAGTATGTACATTTTCTGACATTATGTGAAAGCAAACACTTCTCAATAGCAATAAGGATTTTAAAAGCAGAAAAAATTTATCTAAACTTCATGCAGTCAGCACAGTTATGCCACAGATAGGCCACATCTCAATGGAAGGTCTTTGCAGAGGAGAGTAGAAGAAAATTGTACAATGCTAAAGTGGTTAAAAGCAATCTAGGAAGGGTTGCTTATCTTATTTATCTTTTCAGTTTCTATTTTGTATTAGTTTATGTCTGCAGTACATAAGGGTTATGTTCCTTGTGGGGAGTCGGCCCGTGTACAGGACACGGCTCCCTTGTTTTCCCATCCCCTTCTCCCTCTATCACCCTTTCCGCCATCCCTTGGTACCTTCCCATTTGCAAAAAAAAAAAAAATACTATGTCCCTATCTCCTATTATCTATCTTTTATTTTGCTCTTTATTTATATTTCAGCTCTCCATACAAGAGAAATTGTGCAATACATAAGCTTGTGTATCTTATTTCTTTCACTTAACATTACGGGCCACAGAAATGAATACAAACTTCCAAAAGAAGAAGTACAAATGCCCAATAAATACAAGAAAAATGTCTGGATCTGGATGGATCTGGATGTCTTTCTAAAGCTTCACGCACTCACAGGTGAGGCTTTGGGGCAGTGGCTGCATCTAGGCTGCCTGAATGCAGATTAAGGGTATGATGCTGGGATGAAGGATGTGTGGATTAGTCCATTAACTGGTTTAGCACAGTTCTGATTGACACTCACCCAAAAGGTGTATAGACTGCATGGCACATAAAGGAACAGAAAGAAGCTGTTGTTGTCACTGCTGCTGCGGCTTGCTCCTTTGCCGCCTTCTGCCTGCCCTGCTATGACATGGGCTGTTTCTCCTCTGCAGTGCCCCTCTGGCATGCCAAGCTGACTTAGAGCCAGATGACTACGGACTAAAACCTCTACAAACTATGAGTTAAATAAAGTCCTCCTTTAACTTTGGGTGTTGGGTGTTTTGTTTTCAGCAACAAGAAAAGTAACTAGGATACTGTCCAACATCGCTGGCCATTGGATAAATGCAAACGTTAAAAACGCTGAGACTTCACCTTATTCTAGAAAGAACGGCTTTCATCAAGAAACCAAGTAGTAACAAATGCTGGCAAGGCTGTGGGGGAGAAAGAACCCTTCTACATTGTTGGTAGAAATGTAAACTAGGACAACCATTATGAAAATCAGTACAGAGATTCCTCAAAAATTAAAACTAGTAATTCCATTTAAACTGGCTATTTCCCTGTTCTATAACCTCTCAAATGAGTTAAAGGTATCAAATTACAGTGATACATGCATATCCATGTTAAAGCAACACAATTTATAATAACTTAATGTTAGAAGCAGCCTATATATCTATCACCACCTGAATGGATACAGAAAATTTACATACACACACTGGAGTACTACTCTGCCATAAAGAAGGGTAAACTTGAGTCATTTGTGGGAGAATGGATGAACCTAAAAGCCACATTATCGATCAGGTTCTTTGAAATGTTTCCAATGTCACACAACCAGAAGTCGAGGAAACATTAGATTCTATTAAAATATTTATAGAATATATCTTTATATGTGGGAAGAATATATTTGTGAATGTATATGCCTATTAGGATCTACCACATATTTGACTATTTGATTATAACATTATGACTGCTGGAATAATAATAAGAAATATTCGTTTTTCATTGCCTAAATCTGCTCTGACCGTGATTCTAATTCAGAATTTAAAGATGTAGCTGTGGCAAGGTGTGGTGGTGCCCGCCTGTAATCCCAGCCCTTGGGAGGCTGAGGCAGGAGGATTGTTGCAAATTCAAGAACAGCCTGAGCTACAAAGTGAGGTCAAGGCCAGCCTGAACTGCATAGTGAGACCCTGTCTCAAAAAAGACACCCCCCTAAAAAAAAAGATGAAATTGTGTTTCAGTTTTAAAACACTGGTGTTTGTTTCTATCAGCCGTGTCAGTGGCAATGTAGTTAGTTATATAATCAGGCTACTTTACAGGAATTTAACAAAGAAATAGGTAATTATGGCATTTTATTTAAAAGGAGAAAAATCAGTGAAAACTACTCTTGGAGTCTTCGCTCCATGATGGAATACTTTAAGACTCCAAGCTGCACAAAGCTCCAGAGCACTCAGGGTAAAATGAAAGAAGCTGCCTAGATCTCTATTTCCACTCAAAATGTGGCCCTTGGGTCAGAAGGGGCTGCATCCTTTGCGCAACTGAAGTGCAGAATCTACTCCTCACACCTACTGAATCAGAATCTGCATTTTGAATAAGATCCCCCTGGGATTAACGGAGATATTAAAATTTAAGTAACACTGTTTTGGAAGATTAAGTCCACTTCAGACCTGCAAATGGGGCAGCCACTGGGAAATTAGGAACTTGATCCAGGTCTTGCTGTGAGTTCACCGGAAATAAAATACTGTTTACACAGAGCCACAGTCATTATAAAAATAAAAGCCCGAAGTTCTTAGGAAAATCTTAAAGCAACACTATAAGATAGCAAGTGATGAAATCTTAAAAAATTGTCTTAAATAAAATGAGCTCATATTTCCCCCAGTTGTCTCTTGAATAAATATGAAAAGTGAGATCCACCTGCAATTGGATAATTACCCTTGGGGGCTCCAATGTTTACCACACTAATTCTCCAAAGAGGTGAGTTCAATGTACATGTAAAGGGATTAGACAAGGCACCTGGGGATACAGCTCAGTGGCACAGATGTGCCTGGGAAGCTCAAGGTCCTGAGTTCGATGCCCAGTACCAAATAACATAAGAGAAGAGACAGGAAAAATAATCTTCAGTACATATCTGTAATTCAGACATTAAAAATATATAATACTTCTATGGTGTTTTATCATTTTAAAATACAGTTATCTTAACTGATGTTAAAGAATGAGGTATGGTGCTATCTAGTGAGGGTCTATTCCTGTCTGACTGCCAAAATATTTCTATCTAACTTAGCTATCTATAATATTAGCGCCTTTTAGAAGGAACAGAAATTCAAAGAAGTAGCTACCACCTTTGTGTGAGCTATTTCATTTCATTATAAAATGAAGGTTGCCGGCAGTTCCATTTCATACAGGTGCAGGGAAAACTCTGACCCGCTGAAAGTCTGTCCACGTGGCAGCTCCAAAGCACATACCCTTTGTCAGGAGAGAGAAGGGAGAACGCAGAATAGAGTTTGACATCCATCCACTCAGCACTTAGCCCCTCGACTACATTACCACACTGCCTGTTACGTGTCACCTCTACAATTTCCTATATAACTTTAAAAGACTTTTATTAAGATCTCTAAATTAATGGAAACTACTGATTTTTGAAACAAGAATATGACAGTAATTTTGATTCAGGCACAAATTTGCACTGGACACTTCTTCATATTAACCTTGGGCACAAGATCTTAGGACCAGTATTCAATATATGGAGATTAGCAAGCATGTCTAGGAAAAGGATGGTGACTGACTGTCCGGTGCTCACCTGACCCAGTGCCCTCAGGCAAAAACAAGGAAGTGGGTGAGAGGTTATGATTAAAATGTTTCCCCTGTCCTCTCAAAAGACAGTCCATGGCATGCTACTGAGTTTGCTGTAACAGTTTAACAATGTAAAAGGTGCAGGGCATGGAGGCACATGCCTGTAATCCCAGCACTTGAGAGGCTGAGGCAGGAGGATCCTTGCAAGTTCAAGACCAGCCTGGACTACAAAATGAGCTCAAGGCCAGTCTGAACTGCACAGTGAGACCCTGTCTCAAAAAGACAAAAAAAAAAAAAACAGTAGAAGGAGATTTCTAGGCAGAACTAGTTATGATAAAATATTTATGAAGGAATAGAATAAAAATTGATATAACTTTAATATTATCAAAACAAAGAAAACTAATATAGGTTTTCCACCAGCAAATAGCTTTTGTTTTGTGCTGCATCCTTACAAAAGTCCACACATACACAAACAAAACAGAGAGCCACAGCAGTAATCTTCCTTTCTTCTTTACCAGCAGAAAGAACTTAAACAGAACAGAGCGTAGAATTCTGTCATCCTGGTCTTCTAGGTTTTAGGATTAATTATTTTCAGAAGACTGTGTGAGCCTTTTTTTTTTTTCAAACTAGGATTAATTAAAATAGTGTTTAAAGTTCAAATGATCTGGATTTAAAAAATCATTATATACAAATACGCTAAAGATAGTTTAAGTAGTACTTGGTAGTTTGTATAAGTCAAGGTTACCAAGAAGTATCACCAAAATCCTTCTCAGTAGAGTATGCCTTTATCTCTTCCCCCCAGAGCCTCATAAAACTTCTCAAAATTAAAATGCTTTGAAGTATAAATTATGGCTTCATTCTTTCAGACTAAACATCAGGAAATCAAAAACTCCTTCTGCACACTCCTCCCTATCTCTGACTTCTCCCAAAGCCTTTTGTTGCTACGAAAACAAACAACCAACCACTCCTCAGAAAACAAACAAGGCCCATTGAAATACAAGTGCTGAGTAAACACTAGAGCAGGATGCTTTAGGCGCGTCCTTTGTCCTGTGGCAATCTCTAGTGGCTATTTCTCCCAAAGATCTTCTACTTGAAAATGGGACCACCTATAAGAGTCTAATTTATGTCACGAATACTACAGAGACAAAGAATGACACAACAGCATGACTCTTTTCCCTGTACATCACAATAAACGACCACTGGCCAAGTTCAGGGAGCTGATGGAAACGGCTAAGGAATTTGATCCATACTGTTTGAGAGACTAACAGAGAAGAGAATTTGAACTGCTTTTAGACTCATTTAAACACAGTGACACGTATTTTCTCTATATAGTAGACTTCTACACGGAAAGCAAAAATCTTCTGCAGCTGCTTTGTCTAAGCGATAATATCTATATTTTTTAAAGTCAAATTAGCCCTATTGCATGCCTGGCAAGCTCCTGACATAGTGTTTTACAGTATACAGAATGGCTTTCTTAACTAGTAGTATAAACTGTTGCATTGTAAGAGCTGTGACTGGGTAAAAATTAGATATTCAGTTAACACGATGCAGAGGAGGGGAGAGGCATAAATAGCAAGAGATAAAAGTTTAATGCGCGCATGTTGGGAGGCAGCACCCAGACAGCTGTGCTGGCTCTCTGGAGACAAAGGACAGGGTTGGAGCTTCTATGCACTCAAGGGGGCGGGGGGCATAGGGTAGCTGCTGTAGGCTGCTCAGCTTAACTTGCTGAAGGGGGATTGGATCATTGTTGGCCTGCGTGGGTTTTGGCAAAGGCAGCTGGGAAGAAGAAACCACAGGGGTCTCTGGGAAGAAGGAGCTAGGCACCATTATAACTCAGCATTGGACTGTCGCCAGGAGGACTGGGCAGGTCTTGGGTGGGAAACCTATCAAGCTGTGTGTTTTCGTAAGGTCACAGACGTTAACTATGCCTTCTCATGTGACTTCTTTCCCACAGGACACTTTTTTCCCAGTCATCTCATTTAAAATAATGAAAACTCAAAGAACTGGAAAAAAACGCAAGACAAGAAAATAGTTTAAGAAAAATATTGGCCAAAAAAAAAGATTGGATGGGCTAAAGTCTACAGTTTCAAATGTAAGATTCTGACTCAGAATTGCTTGCAGGAGATTGTCCTTGCTGGCCTCCCCTCCAGCGAAAACAGCTGCACATCCACAACCTGTGCCATTAGGTCCTAGTTCTCCTCACTTCTGACATTCACTAGCCTTCGTTTACTCTTGGTGCTACGCCCGTGGCGGGCACCACAGTTCACGTTCTTTCTTTCACCATTTAACTCTGCCCTCTCCCTTCCTTTTCCAACTGTCGCTTCACTAAGCCTGACTCTTTTATTCTTTTGTCATTTCAATGAGCTCAAGTGTTTCTTATTCTTTAAAAAAAAAAACTATTATCTACATTGTACTCCAAAATATCTAATATATTTAATATGCTATGGTCAGAATATCTTTAAATGAAAATCCAATTGTGTGACTCTACTTTGAGACCATCAAATCCTTCCTTTGCTTAGTTCGTGAAATCTCAGTCCTAGCCCTTGTTTTGCTAGACTCGTCTCTCCTCTGGGGCAGGCTTGGCCCTCTGCTTAGCAGTGTTGGACCTGTAGTAGATTCTGAGAAGCACTTTGTTCTTCTTCTGCCTTTAAATACAGTTTTCTGTCCCTGAAACTTCTTGCTATCATCATTAACATATTCTTTCAGATATTGGTTTAAAAAAAATGATGTGTTATGCACATGTAGGAACTCCCTACAGTATATGTAAATATTATGCATGGCAAATATATACTGATAAAAAGGTATTGGTTTAAATGGCACATCGGCAGGTTTGATATTTGATATATTTTTTTATTTTAGTCCATAGAATCTGCTTTATAATGCCCTCTTTTAGGCAAACCATAGAAACTAGAACTTTTCCTCCTGAAGGCAGGTCATAAAGACTGTAATTTTGCTTCAGGTTTCTCCCTAGGGGCACTCCATAAGAAGAGCTCTAATCTACCCATAGATCTTAAAATACCTCTCATTCCAGAGTCCTTCCCCTATCCTAGAGGAAGAAAGGTACAGAGAAAGCATTAAAATTCTAAAGCAGGCTTTAGACCTGCAGGCTTTGCCCACCCAGTTAGTACTTATGCAATGAAGTCCCGGCCATTACCCAAAGTACAAATACAGGGAGGTTCCACCAGCTAATACTAAGAGGACCCTGCAGGTGACACTTGAAGAAAGCATGGCTGTCCAGTACCCTTTCTCCTGTACCTCACCCTGTACATCTTTTCATCCCTATCCTACAAAAGGGAAGGAGCATTTCCTTGAGTTCTACGAGCTGCTGGAGCAAATTAACCACACCCAAGGAGGAGCAAATGGGAATCCAGATCCCCTTGACCAGAGAGCACAGGTAAAACAATCCCAGGCTTGCAGCTGTTATCCAGGGTGTGTTTGGGATTGTGGGCCAGGTGGTAGGAACTGAGTCCTTGACCTGTGGGATCCCACATGTGCTAGCTGGAGAGAAATCCCCACACAGGTGGTATTATCTTTTATTCTTTTTGAGACAGGGTCTCGCTATGCAGTTCAGGCTGACCTTGAGCTCACTTTGTAGCCCAGGCTGGTCTCCAACTCACAATAATCCTCCTGCCTCAACCTCCCAAACTCTGGGATTAAAGGCATGTACCACCACACCCGGCCCCACAGATGTGGTGTTACAGAAAGTCTTGTTGTGTGGGAGCCAAGGAAAAAAAAAAACAGGCAACAAATTTGCAGTGAAAATGTCCCTGTGAATCACCAGCAAAGTAAAAAGAAAACCCACAAATTGGGAAAAAATCCTAGCTGGCTGTCCCTCAGACATAGGACTGCTATCTAGAACATACAAAGAACTAAAAAACGTGTACATGTCCAAATTCAAAGACCCAATACAGAAATGGGCATCTGAGATGAATACACACTTCTCAGATAAAGAAATACAAATGGCAAATAAATATATGAGAAAAGGTTCCACATCCTTAGTCATTCGAGAAATGCAAATAAAACCAACATCGAGATTTCATCTCACCCCAGTAAGACTGGCCAGTATAAAAAAGTCATCCAATAACAAATGCTGGCAAGGCTGTGGAGAAATAGGGACTCTATTACACTGCTGGTGGGAATGCAGACTGGTGCAACCACTGTGGAGAGCTGTTTGGAGATTTCTCAGCAAACTAGGTCTAGAGGTTCCATTCAAACCAACTATTCCCCTTCTGGGTACTTTCCCACAAGATCTGAAAACATCATATCACTCTGATATATGTGCGCCCATGTGTATAGCAGCGCAATTTGTAATAGCTAAAATGTGGAAGCAACCCAAGTGCCCATCCACAGAAGACTGGATTAAAAAATAGTGGCATTTTTATATAATGGAATATTATTCAGCTATAAAGAAAGACAGTTTTGGGGGCTTTGTAGTCAAGTGGTCAAAACTGGAGTCCATACTCATAAGTGAAATAAATCAGCGATACATGTGCAGGCAACGCATTGTATCACTGGTGTAAGAACCCGAGCGCGGGAATATAAACTAGGAGTCATGAAGGAAATCTGTTCAAAAACAGAGAACAGATGGGACGAGGGAAAGGAGAAAAGAAAAAGAAAAAGAAAATGTCCCTGTGGTTCCCACGGTATTAATTTATTTTTGGCGGCACTGGGGATCGAACTCAGGACCCTGCGCCTGCTAGGCAGGCGCTTATTCCACTGAGCTATATCCCCAGCCCTCCCACAGTATTAAATTACAATCTTATTCCTTCTGAAAAACTTGTTCTAAGGGCAAATTATCCTTCCCATATTTTGGCAATAATCTAAACCCACTGTCATATTTTTATATTTCCATCTCCATGAGCTTGAACCATTGGAACTGTGAGATTAACAAGGAAACTTGTTTCTAAAAGCAAGGAGGACACTGCTAAGAAGTTGATGCAACCAACTTACTCTCAGACTGCAGAGCACAGCATTCCAGGCTGCCCTACATCAGTTTCTATAGCCATCCCATACATAATAAACACACTCAGAGGCTTAGGAAATAAACTATTCTTAATCCTGTAAGCCCAGTATCTCACGGAGGCAGCCTGTCTTAAGTCTTGACTCAGCACTCTCCCCAAACAGAATTGGGGCTCTGAATTGCAAAAGATCTACAGTCACACCCTAGTCATTTTGTCTGGCTGCAAGTTCCTTTAGCTTCTATAAAACTAGGGTGAAATGCTCTTCTGACGGATATCACACTCAGAGCACTGCTCAAAATGTTATCATCTGAAGACAATTGTAATTAAAGAAGGGAAAGTCCCTGGCTTGTCAAGAAAGTCAAGCAACTGAAAGCTGAACCATAACCAAGTATTTTCAAAAATAAAACGAATAAGATACTTACGCATGTCCCCGAAGGCCCCCTTCGTCACTTTGGTGGCTCGTAACACCACGACCGTGAATTTGTGGCAATACTGGTGCTCCACCTAGAAATAAAACATAATAAACTGAAATAATCTTTCAATATAGAACCCCAGTATTTCCTTGAAACTGATTAAAAGTAATTTACTTGAAATTAAATGACATGCGCAGGGCGTGGTGGTACACGCCTTTAATCCTAGCACTCCGGAGGCCGAGGCAGGACAGTTTTGAGTTCGAGACCAGTCTGGGCTACAAAGTGAGCTTAAGGCCAGCCTGAACTGCATAGCAAGACCCTATCTCAAAAAAAAAAAAAAGAAAGAAAGAAAGAAAGACAGAAAGACAGAAAATAAATGACGTGCATATCATACCATAATCATAAACATTTTTTTGATGCTAATGTAGTTCTTTTTCTGACTCTTCCTCACCACACAATAGAACAGAAGTTTAGACAATGTTTTCAAATGTCACCACAATCACTAAAACTTTACTAGGATCCTTGGTTTACTGAAGGCTTATCAGGTACGCCTGGAGGGAAATTAAATTACGGACACAATCTGTAAGAGCTCAAGGGAGCTTTGACCAGAAAGTCCTGGCTTGGAAGTTTTCTAGCAGTTTGAGCCAGGCGTAGTGGTACACGCCTGTAATCCCAGCACTCGGGAGGCTGAAGCAGGAGGATCTTTGCAAGTTTGAGACCAGCCTGGGTACAAAGTGAGCTCAAGGCCAGCCTGAACTGCATAGCAAGACCCTATCTCAAAAAAAAAAAAAAAAAAAAAAAAAAAAAAAA
>PVLD010002453.1:0-25823 GCA_004027595.1 Dinomys branickii | reverse complement strand
TTTCTAGCAGTTTGAGCCAGGCGTAGTGGTACACGCCTGTAATCCCAGCACTCGGGAGGTTGAAGCAGGAGGATCTTTGCAAGTTTGAGACCAGCCTGGGTACAAAGTGATCTCAAGGCCAGCCTGAACTGCATAGCGAGACCTTGTCTCAAAAAGACCAGAAAAAAAAAATTTACCAATTAATTAGAAAGAAGCTAATGATAACACTGTGAAGTAATTAACCACAGTCCAAAGCAAGACAAGAAAATGTTATAAAAATAATAGATTCACAGTGAACAGCAGTGGTGGTGTTATAGGCAGCTGAGTTAAATAGAAATACTATAGGCAGGCAGACAGGGCTGTGCCGCTAGAAGGAGCCGACAGAACTGAAGGAGCCAGCAGACCTATGGGCCAGACCTTAAGACAAAGGGTGCTAAACAAATACACCCACCTACTTCTGTAGGTGTAAACATCAGGGATTGCTATTTGTAAATAAGTAACAACCACCTTCTAAAAGCCAGGAAGAGTCACTAGCCCAACCCCCACAGGAAAAGCCCCCGATCTGTATTCATGCCCGCTTGCTACATGACTGGCTTGTTACATGACTCGCTTTCCCATTTGATCCCTGTTCACTCAGTCTTACCTGGACAATTATACCTGTAGTCTCATTGGCTAACCATAGTTTTGTCCATTTCCCCTACATTGGACCCGCCTCACCTCATGATTTTTCTCTATAAAAGTCCCTAGAAAAGACAGTGGGGGGGTTGAGGGGGTGTGACCCACTCGGGCCCTCCTTCTGTCCCTCTCTTGGACAGAAGCTTTCTTTCTCTCATAAATATATTCTGCTCTTAACCTCCTTTGTTCCTAAAATTCATTCTTCGGTTTTAGAGAACACAAACTCGTCTGATATCATTCAGGTTGGGAGATTTATTTTCCTGTATCAGTGGGATGTAAAGGCCAAAGCTGTACAGTACTCAGCTTTTCCAGGAATCACTCAACAATCATTAATATTCACATAATACCTCTGAAGAAGGGGGAAAGAGGTGATGAAGTCACTTATATTGAACATCTCTTGTTTAACAAGGTATGCTAAAAATATTTAGGACAACCCTTATTCAACTTTTTTTCAAAGAATGAGTATATAATTACATTTACAATAGCAAAAATCCAGAAAAATATCAAGCATGAGTTCTTTAAAAGAAATGTAAGACCTGTGTTCTAAAAACATAAAATAGCCAGGGATATAGCTCAGTGGCATAAGCAGCCTGCCCGGTAAACGCAAGGTCCTGAGTTTGATACTTTTTGCCAGCTGCAAAAAGTATAAAACTGACTTGAATATTGGCCCATGGAGGTAACAGTAACAGGAAAAAGCTCCCTATTATGACTAGTAGAGCTGAGCAAAACTAAGAATTACATCCAGTCTCTACTCAGAAATCATGCAGGCAACAAGAGAGCAGAGTGAAATATGTAAAAACTGAGTGAGAGAAATTATAGAATTCTGCATTCTATAAAATTAATTTTATTTTTTGAGGGGAGTCTTTGAGACAGGGTCTTGCTATGCAGTTCAGGCTGGCCTTGAGCTTACTTTGTAGCCCAGGCTGGCCTTGAACTCACAAAGACCCTCCTGCCTCAGCCTCCTGAGTGCTGGGATTACAGGAGTGTGTCACCATGTATAAAATTAATTTTAAAAGGACAGAGAAATGGACTTTCTCAGAAAAATAAAAGCTGAGTAATTGTTTTATCATGAGATCTGCCTTGCAGCAAATGTAAAAAGAATTTCTTAAGGAGGAAAAGATTACAGAGAGAAACTCATATCCACACAAAGAAAAGAAAGCCAGGCGTGGCAGTGCACTCCTATAATCCCAGCACTCAGGGGGCTGAGACAGAAGGATCACTGTGAGTTTAAGGCCAGCCTGAGTTACATAGAGAGCTCAAGGCCAGCCAGAACTACTTAGTGAGACCCTGTCTCAAAAGGACAAAAAAAAGCATTAGACCAGCAATGTGAGGATAAAATTAAAAGCTGTTCCACCACTTTTAAGTTTAAAGGCAGCAAAAACAATTATAATTGACTAAACTGAGAGAGGAAAGAAAATAGAATATTTTCAATAAATTCTTAATAGTAAAAGACATAAAGTGAAGATACTCTTAGAAGTGTCTCTGTCATAGAAAACTGAGATTGTCAAAGTGGACAAAAAATAAAAAAGGTCCAACTATATCCAGTCTAAAAGAAACCCACTTTAAATTTAATCCACTTTAAAGCACAAAAATTAAAAGTAAAGAAGAAGCCGGGGGCTGGGGATATAGCTCAGTGGAATAAGCGCCTGCCTAGCAAGCGCAGGGTCCTGAGTTCAATCCCCAGTACCGCCAAAAAAAAAAAAAAAGAAGATAAACCAGGAGAAGCCGGGTGTGATGGTGCATGACTGTGATCCCAGCAACTGGGGAGGCAAGGGCAGGAGGATCCTTGTGAGTTTGAGGCCAGCCTGGGCTACAAAGTGAGCTCAAGGTCAGCCTGAACTGCATAGCGAGACCCTGTCTCAAAAAGACAAAGAAAAAAAAAAAAAAGCGAACTGAAGACCAGCCTCAACTGCATAGGAAGACCCTGTCTCAAAACAAACAAACAAAAAAGCAAAGGAGAAAGACATATCATGCTAGCATTAATCAGAGAAAGCTAGAGTTGCTATATTATTTTCACACAGACTAGACATTAGAGCTAAGCAAATTATCGGAAATAAAAAGAGTATATTTATGATAAAGGATAAATTTTTCAAGAAGCCATAATCAACCAGGCATGGTGGCTCATGCCTATAATCCCACTAACTGCAGGGCTCAGGAAGAAGGATTGCCACAAGTTTGAGGCCAAATTGTACTACACAGTGAGTTAAAGCTCAGTCTGAACAACATAATGAGACCCTGTATCCAGATTAAAAAAAAGCCACAATAATACTTAATATGTATGTGCCAAACAATGTAGTATCAATTTATAAGGTAAAAGTTAGAGAACTGGAAGGAAGAATAGGAGGATTCACCATTGTAACAGAAGATGTCAACACCCTCCCATCAGCAATGGGCACAGACAGCAAGCATGAAAGTAATTAAACTCAATAGCAGAATCAGTCAACTGGGTACAATAGACTTCTACAGAGTCTTTCATCTAATCACAGCAGAATGCACGTCCTTTGTTGAATTCACATGGAATATTCACCAAGATAGACCATGGTCTGGGCTATTATCACATCACAAGTTTTAACAAGTAATCTTCACACAGTGTTTATTGTCAGACTATAATAGTATTAATCAAAATTGAAATCAATAAAAAAGAGAACTAGAAAATCTGAGAATAAATAAACTTTAAAACACATACTTCTAAATGGCATATGAGTTAAAGACATCTCAAGAAAATTTTAAAGTGTTTGGAATTAAATGAAAATAATACAATTATCAAAATTTATAAAGTATAGTGAATGTAGTGCCTAATGATAAATTTATAGTTTTCAATTCTTAAATTTAAGAAAAGGTTCAAAATTAGTAAACTACACTCCCACCTTAGGAAACAAGAAAAAGAGGATGTTAATTCTAAAATAAGCAGAAAAAATAAAACCCAAAAGCAAAAATCAATAATATTGAAAGTCAAAAATGAATATAAAATTGAATGCAGCCAAAAGTCCATCCTTTGAAAAGATCAATGAAATCTATAAATCTATAAGCTTTTATCCAGGCTACTTTGAGAAAGAGAAAGAGAGAGAAAATTCAATTTACCCATCTCAGAAATAAAATGAATAATAATCAGATCCCATATACAGACCCCATGCACATTAGAAAGATAATAAAGGGGATATTATAAACAATTCTATGCCCACAAATTCTAGATAAAACCATCTATCAAAGCTCACAAAAAGGAAACAATTGAATAGACTCACACTGAATAAATTAAGCAGATAATTAATAGTCTTTCCTGTTATGCCTTATGCCTAGATGTCCCATCAAAGCCTCATCTATTAACTCATAGCTGGGAGCTTGGGGAGGTGGCTGCGTGATGCTGGGATTACGCTGTGTGATGCTGAGATAAGAGTGAGTGATTACTAAATTAGTCTACCAGTTAGTATGACATTGCTCTGGGTATCGACAGTTGAAAGGCTCACCCTGGGTACGGGTAGCACAACCACAGGGCCAATAGCCTGCGAGGGATAAGAGGGAGAGAAAGGCTCCAGCTGCTGCTGTTGCTTCGTTGCTTCACTGATTTGCTGCCTTCTACCAGCCACAGTACAAACCATTTTTCCTCTGCAATGCCCCTCTGCTGTGCCACCCTGCCTTGGAGCCAGCTAGCTATGGACTGAAACCTCTAAAACTTGTGAGCTGAAATAAACCATTTCTCCTTTAACTTTGAGTATTGGATATTTTGTCTCAACAAGAAGAAAAACAACTAAGACAATCTCAAATTAAAAGCATGATACTTCATACTTGGTTCACTGAAAGATTATGACAAATATTTAAGAAGAAATTATATCAATTTTTCACATACTTATGGAAGTAGAAGCAAGAGAATGCTTCTTAATTCACTATGGAGGGATTAGTATTACCCTAATTTCAAAACCAAAGGAATTACAAGAAAAAAAAATACGGACTAATATTGCTTGTGAGCACAGATCCAAAACTAATCAACATGATATTACAAATTGAGTAAGTATAAAAGGAATCATGTACCACAAGCCATCATATCAAGAACTTTAAAAAGAAAACCAAATAATCCTATCAATAGATACATAAAAGCATTGATAAAACTCAATATCAATGTACAATAACAGAACTTCCAGCAAACCAGAAGAGAAGGAAACTTTCTCAACTTGATGAAAAACACCATAGAAAAGTGCACAGTTAAAATCACACCTAATGGTGAGAAATTAGATGGAAGAGGATAAAGGGAAGGGAAGGGAAAAGGAGAAAGGTACACAGATTCACAAGAAAGAAAAAGTTGTCCTTTCAAAGATGACATGAATATCTAGGTAGAAAACTAAACAGAGTCAATATTTAAAGCCATAGAACTAATAAATAATTATGACAAAGTTGTAGGCCATAAGGTTAATATACTAAGGTTCATCAATCACTTCCTTGTATACTTGCAATGAACTAGTATAATTTAGAAGTGAAAACATAACACCATTCACACTAGCACCCCCTAGATTGCAATACTTAATATATAAAATAATTATAAATCTTTTTTTCTTAATTATAAATCTAATAGTGTATAAGATCTATATAAGAAAAGCTACAGAAGATGAATAAAAAACTAATGAATGGAGAGATACTCCACATTCATGCATAAGAAGATGAAAACTGTCAAAATGTCATCTTATTAAAGTTTGATCTATAGATTCAACACAGTCCCAATCAAATTCATAGAAGTTATTTTGTGGCAATGAAAAATTAGTTCTAAAATTTATATAGAAAGACAAAAGACCCAGAAAACCAAACACAAAATTGAAGAAGGTTCAAGTTTTAAGACAGACATTACCTGACTTCAAGACCTACTATAAAGCTATAGTAATGACAGTGTGATATTTGAAAGAACACACAAATGCTCCAGTGGAAGAGACTGTAGAGGCCAGAACAGATCACACTGAGGCCTGGAGGTGTAGTTTGGTGGTAGAGCGCTAGAGTACTATACATGAGGTGCAGGGTTCTATCCCCAGATTCACAAAAATAAACAAAAAGCCAAGAAACAGACCACACAAATACAGCTCATTAATCTCTGACAAAAAAGAAAACACAGTACAGTGGAGAAAAGAGAATGTTTTCAGAAAAATTGTGCTGTGCCAATTGAATATTTACATTAAAAAAAGAGAGACTAAAAAATGATAATTGGACTTGCAATAAAATGGAAACTACCTTTAGAAACACAATTTAAGGATTAATTTTCTCCACTAAAGAAATTTTCCCAACTATAATTACACACACACACACACACACACACACACACAGAAAGGCCTCTCTCCCTAAAATATCTATGCTCTTTTTCTATATCTTTGAATGTGTAATACTACAGTCTTCAAATGCTTAAAATTTCTTTCTGTCAAAAACAGAAATGATAATCATTTTATCCATTATTTAACAGTTTATTTTTTAATTGCTCCAAGTTGCTACAAGTATATGGATATGTCAAGTGTTTACTAATAATGTGTACAGAAATTTGACATTAATATTACAGGGCTGGGGATATAGCTCAGTGGAATAAGCGCTTACCTGACATTAATATTACAAGGGATTATTGAGCTGGACATGGTGCAGGGCTATAATCCTAGCACTTTGAGAGGCTGAGGCAGGAAAATCACAAGTTTGAGTCTAACTTGAGCAATTTAGTGACTTAGCAGGACACTTGCTTAAACAATAAAAACAAAAAGGGGTGGGGCTGAAGCTCAGTGCAAAGGCCCTAGGTTCATTCAATCCCAGTATCATAAAAAAATGACTCACTCTGAATGAATTACATATTCTGAATCCTAACAGATGCCACAACAGCTTTATTATTTACAAATAATCAGTGTTATCACAAAAATAACTAGGTACTATTAGCATGCAAAATACTAGATATTATTATTTTATAGATTAATAAAATGAGATTTTGACAGGCTAATTTCCCAGTAACTCATAGATCAGAAATGGTATAATTTTATTAGATTAATCTTGCTGTATTGGTCTTTATTCTAATTCTTCATAATTTCTACATCCATTTACTTGCATAGATAACAGAAAAACAACAGCAGTAACTTTCACAGTAGCAAGAATTGCTTGCATTAATTAAAGTAATATAGACAGCTAACCACACAGTCTATCTATGCTACCTGTATTTGATCTAAAAACTCAGTATTGAATCTTAATCTTACACTTTCAGCTCTCCTTTTAAATCTGTGTTTATTTTCCTCAGCCTCAATTCCTCTCCCTTAATTGTAAGGAATCAAATACTCTTGTACCATCCACAAGAAGTAAGGAAAGCCTGACCACATTTTTATGTTTATAAATTAATTTTGGAAACATAAAAGTCTTCAGGTCACCTGTAAATTATTTTCAAAACAGAACTGTCAAAATCTGTGACCATCTTTTCTAAGAGCTGTAAGGGTTAATAAGAGTATCTATAAAGTGGGTGCATGACATTCTTAGAGAAAAGTGTTCAGTTTCAATACATGATTAGCCAATAGAATAACTTGCCATGTTTCCTGGGGCCAATATTATATATAACTTCAAACTGGCCCAGACAGGGCTGGGCTCCAACTTGGATTAGAGGATTTTGGTTATGCTGTAGGGATGGTGCCAGAGGAAATGATATTATTAAATCTACAACCAGTGTTCGCCGGGAGAAATCAATGACTCAGAAGAGTGCTGGGTGGCAGCTGGCCGAGAAAGATGGCATATTTCTATTGAGATGTCAAACCTAAGCCCAATCCACTGGCTTAGTCACCCAAGGAAGCTTTACCTACAGATCTTGAATTACCTTACTCTGTCTTTATCCATGACCTTTTCCACATTGAAACCTCAACATTTTCTTTGCACAATTACCATTTTCCAAACATTAAGAAAATAACTGCTATGTTAAGTTTATTCTAAAGAATTGTGCTGGTAGTTATAACCAAGGCAATTGGGCCTAGTAAAGGACAACTGATTTGTGATCAATTGTAATCAATGTGATGTTTAAAATTCTACTATTAGAAGAATCCCCAAAAAGTAATCATAATGGAAGTGCAGGCCTGTATTCCCAGCACTCCGGAAGGCTGAGGCAGGAGGATTGAAAGTTACATCCCTATTTCAAAATTAGAAAAAGCCTTTGGGTTTAATCCTAAGTGAAAAAAAAAAAAAAAAAAAAAAAAAAAAAAAAAAAAAAAAAAAAAAAAAAAAAAAAAAAAAAAAAAAAAAAAAAAAAAAAAAAAAGAAAGGATGAGAAAGGAAAAAAAGAAAAACATCATAAAATAAATCTAACGGAAGAAAAGGTCAATTCTGCACGCAAACGCTTTCTCTGCTAAATTACCGTTTCCTAACTTAACCCAAACTAAAACCAAAGATTGTTAGTGTGACAGGAACTACAGAATCTCATTACTGAGCTGGAGATAGTAATCAGGGGCAACTTCAAACAGATCTGAGAAGTGTTTAAAAATTGCTGTGTTAATATTTCCCTAAGTCATGATAGTTTTTTTAAAAATTATTTTCAGTTTCAATTCCTTGTGTGAAGTATCATCCTAACACAAAAAAGAAGTACAGGCACCGTTCTGTTATTTTTCCCACTTAGAATCACGATCAGCGTTATTCTCTCTACAATCTATGATGTGACCTAACGACAATTTAAAAATTCCCAGTCATGGTTTGGCCATGGGCACAAATGACCCTGACACGAAAAACACCTCTGTTGGCGACAGAATGTGTTAACTCTAGCAGCGTCATTAAAAGAAAATCATAGTAAGAAATATGGCAAGTTTCCTTTTCCCTGTGAACAAAAGACTTGTCACTTGTTCCATAATTACAGACAACAAATTTCATAAAATAAGCATTTATCTTAAAAACTGAATAAGTGCAGAGTCTACCTTCATTACAATAAGATTTTAAGGTCACCTTCATCACAATTTAAAAATTGCTTTTGCAGTAAAAACTAGTACAAGGAAATATTTGACAGTCTCAGCTTTGGTCTAAGATACTCATTTCATGAAAAATTCATCATGAGTTTATAGAAAGTATAACTGCCTCGGGATCCCTGCAATGAAATAATTATCCAAACTGTTAGCACCTTAGTTGGAATTACCACGTAGATTCTTCTCTGATGACACTGAAACAACCAGACCATTCCCCAAAAATTCAATCACCCTTTTGCTGCTTTAGTACTCCTGAAAAAATCTACCCTGTGGCAGGAGGAACTGGGAGTAACCGAATATGGTGAAGAACAAATTCAACTGCATCTTTCTGAGAGTTCATTACAGTGCAAACAGCAGCTCAGCGTAGGGAAGTTTTCCCTGCATATTCTTAAAGATATCTAGGGAGGACATATTTATGTGGTTTAGCATTGCCGGCCTAGATGATATGTCATGTTCATTCAGAGCTAAAATGGTACTGCACTGATGACTTCAGATGTGAACCTTAGAACTAGTGCCAACAAACTGGAAAAGACGGCTGTGCATACAGGCCATTTCGGATACTGAGGCCCTATTTTATGGGACTTGTTGAAAATCATTCTCCTTGCTTTACTTGTTCTTCTTAGTAAGCAATAAGTAAAAGGTCTGTAACTAAAAGACACAGGCATAAAATAAAAGAGCACTTATAAGAAAGAACCTCATATTTTTGTGTCAGTTTTTGGCCTAGTTTTCTGATCTGTAAGCAGTAACCAACCTCAGCGGATTTTTCTGAGAAATAGATGGCTGTACAAAGAACTAAGAGCCGAAACATAAGGAGTCAATATATTTGATTATTAAAATATTGTTCTTTAAATGACAAATACATAAGACAAAAGCTGTGTGCCATAAAACTCATTATTAATTTGCCTATTACAAGTCTTTTTTTTTTTTTTTGGATAAGTAGTACTTTTTTTTTTGTATCGGAAGTCGAACTCAGGACCTTGAGCTTGCCAGGCAAGCACTTTATGCCACTGAGCTATGTCCCCGGCCCTGCAAGTCACTTTTATATACATAACTTCCCGGCAGTAGCATCTTTCTGATTTCACTGGAAACATCTCACCTTTTGAGTTTCAAAAATATAATTGTGCGCCCATCACAACCTATGATTTGCAAAAGCCCTGTGAAGCCGACACAGCAGGTAGTATTCAGAACTGCTTTCCAGATGAGGCTGTGCCCAAATGCTCACAGGCACGCAACTGGTAAGACTTGAACTGCCAGGAAAACACTAGTCCTTTAATTGCTTAGCCAGTGATGGTGGTTCTTTTTCTCCTCTATTACTGTAATAATCTGGAATAATACATTCCTAGCCTTTTGGTAAACCTTCTGGTCATGCCACAAAGACATTTTTAAAGGTCCTTGTGTTATAGCAGGTAGTCACGATAGCAGATCCATGTGGCTGGCTGTAAGGCTAAGGCGGATCTGACTGGGGGCCAACACTGCCTGGAGATGGGGATGTTTTTCACTCCAAAGACATGACTCATATGTTCAGAGTAAAAAGATGGAAATTTTCATAAATGTTTTATACTTTATCTCTCCTTGTAAAGTTCACGCTTCCCTGGTCTAAAAGGCTGGACAAATGCTGAAGGCACATATGTCTGCTAAAGTTGTAAAGTTCCTCACAATGATTCTAGACAAAAGAGTATTAGACTCCATCATGCATGTGTCATTCCAGTTTCCACCACCTTCTTAAAGCCAGCAGCACTGGAAGCAGGACAGCTTGTTGGCTGCAACCTTCAACATCAACCCACAGGATTCTGTAACATGTTCCGGCATCGCAGGTGCGGCGAAAACGAGCCCAGGTGCGGCGAAAACGAGCCCAGGCTCCTGTATCTTGGGGCAATTGTCTTGGCCTGGCTGCCGCCGAGCGATCAGTTCATTGGGCTGGTTTTCCTGCATCTTTCCTTTGTAACAGCAGTTTGTGTTGAATGTGCTCCCTCATAGATCTAGACAGCTATATTTCTGTGAAAACCAGAACAATGTACTTTTTATCATTAAAACAAGTTACACTTACCCGTGTGCACACAAAGTTTTCTTCTACAGTGAAGAAAGATCAGAGGATTCTCTGCTTTTAAGAGGGTATACATTAGAATACTGACTGTCTAACCCTGATGGAGATGATAAAAAAAACTTGGAATAAATATGTGGTCTGGAGACATTTTATTATATTCAGATGGCACAAAGGTAATGCTGGCCTAAATATTTTGCTGTAGTTAACATTTGGAAGAAAATGTGCTAGTATCAAGTCTTAAAATACTCAGAGCCATTTGATTTTTAAATATTCTCTGATTTTAAATCTATTTTAAGTATACAATTGATATTAATATAAAAACAAAAGTTAGTTATGCAACACACTTTCACATGTGGAGTTCTTACAAAAATAGGAAACATATAAACATGTATAAACATTTTATTAAAATATACTTCATAGTTTCTAAACAAAGCAGGGCTAGATTTCAATGACAAAAATATTGTAAGTTCAAACACTGTCAAATGTTTGCACATTAAGAAGCACACATCTGGGTAACACATGTCAAGGAATAAATAGCAACAAAAAGTATTTGAACTGAATACTTATTAAAATAAGACATTTCCAACTTAATGGGACATGCTTGAAGTGGTCTATAATTAGCAGGCCGAGAGAAACTGAGGATTACATTAGATTTAGTATCAAGGACACATTCATTAGGACTGCCATCTGAAAGGAAGGGCTGGCCTGGGGAGACAGCTCAGAGGCACAGCGGCTGCCTGGCAAGTGCAAGGGCCTGAGTTCAATTCCCAGTACAAAAAATTTTCTTCTTAAATTTTAAGATAAGAAAAGGAAGGGCTAAGGACAGTTTTCAATGATTCAAGTTAAAAACTTAACATATTACCCAGCCAGTGCAAGAAAGAGGATAACAGTGGTGAGAAAAGGACATTTTCATACGCTGGAGTATTACTCAGCTATAGAAAAGGGCGTAGGTTGAGGAAGTGTTTTAAATAAAACGGGGCAGAAGATTGATTATTCTTTAATATCCATGAAGCCCTTTTCAAGTGCATATACACATGAATCTCTTGTGTTTAATTCAACAAGGAAAACTCTCCTATTTTTAGTCAGAAGAGACAATGTGTATTTCCCCAGTAGTGGGGAAAATTACACTCAATTACTAAAATTTGTATTACTCAACTCTTCACTAAAACCTAACCACCCATAGAAGAGTTTGTTTAAACATTTCTAAAGGAAAGTTTACAGAATTAGTTACTCTGCAAATACATACCAAAATATACCCTGAACTCAGAAATTCATTTTATCTCCTCTCCACTAAGTCATACACAAGGTATGGCTATACAGTGGTAATTGGTAAGTACTAACTACATTTCACATTGTGTCTATAAGTTCAGTATTATCGTAGATGTTTTGGTATTTTGCCCAAGCTTCCTTCTTTCTTGAAACTTAGAGCAATAACAAAGAGGATAGGAATTAGTTTTCTTATGTACCAGAGCCTGCGTACCACATTAAAATCATGAGTTTAATAACAAGTCCAAGGCGTTGTCATAGAGTTTTGCTTTACTAGAAACACCAGCAGTACACATACCCAGAAATATATCAACTCACCCTCCCTGAAAGAATACATAAACAGTAAATGACTTACGATAATGTGCTGATAAGGATCTATAAATGACATTTTGGTTTCAACTACTGGAATTTTCACACTTCAAAGGTCTTCTCCAGCACTCTAGCTTCTTTGAAGCCTACAAAATAAACAATCACGAGTGTTAAGCTTCCTCTTGGGTGAGGTTCTAAGATTTAAATCATGATGAATATTCACCTGGGGAAGTCAAAGTAAACCCAAAGTTTCAGATGCATCAAGTTCTGAACTGTATAAGTGACCTATACACACATGATTTAGGGTACGGGGAAGCATATTTTAATAGTTCTGTTGAATGATTATATTTATTTACTCAATGTTATCCTGTAATTATTAGGAAACTACAGGGGTTTTTTTTACTGCATTTGCCAAGTATTTTATGAGAACTGCATTGAAGTTACAGAAAATTAAAATTATTGTTGTACAGTTTATGATTAAACAGCCTCAGTATTTTCTCAGTTGGTCAGTATTACACAAATTCACAAGAGGAAAGGAAGTTTTGTTCACCTCAGTTATTTGTCAGAAATTTTCAAAATACACTTGTGTTCAATTTGAGATTTAGTCCTGGAGCTTAAAAAGAAACGATTTCATTGAAAGCAGTTGGATAAAAACTTTGTAACGGAAATACACTCTACATTTTCATTCTTTCTTCTAAGTCTACTGAATGTTATTTATATTAAAATAAAAATGATTCAAAGAACATTTCTGTTATTCCATCATAAATTTTTCTGTAAAATTTTATAAATTAACACGTGCATATTTCAACACTCTGTAAGTCACAAACTTTAAAATATCTTCCTTGCTTATGTTTAGTGCACAAATTCTAAAATCTCTTTGTAAATTAAATTTGCATTAAAATTTCAAAATGTTCATTAAATTTTAACCATACTTACTTTTGTTGTTGTTGTTGTTGTTGTTTAAAGACAGTGTCTCACTATGCAGTTCAGGCTGGCCTTGAACTCACTTTGTAGCCCAGGCTGGCCTCGAACTCCCAACAATACTCCTGCCTCAGCCTCTTGTATACTTCCTTTTTAAATATCACCTGTTTTAAAGTTATAAAAATGATTCAGGCATGATCACAAACACAAACTGCTGACATAAAGGAAGAATGAAGTGTAGTCATTATTTTTACTTTGTATATATCTTTCCAAGCTATTACATATATATGTATAGGGTTGGAGATATAGCTCAGTGGCATAAGGGCTTGCCTGGCAAGCCTGAGGTCATGAGTTCAATTCCCAGCACCAAAAAAATAAAAAAGAGTTGTCTTACATATATATGTATATATTAAGGAAAAGAGAACACTGAATATTTTTGAAAACATAGGATCTCCTCATATACTCTTAGTGCTTTAAATTTATTTCCTTCACTATTTTTAACAAACAAAAACATGAAGATGCAAATTACCTAGAGTCCTAATTAAAAATTATCAGAAATGAGCATCGCCTGTCTTCTTCAGGCCTTGCCTCTCATCATTTTTTATCAGAAAAAAAATCTATTTGTAAGTAAAACGTATTTACACCAATCACTAACATTTTATGCTCCTAAAAGATGGTTATTTTTATTTTTTCATCAAACTCAAAATGTGTACAGAATTTTAGGCCAATTTTTTAAAATGAAAATGAGGCCAAACCATAATTCTATCTTAAGAAGTCACTATAGTTCTTGTCTTGTATATGCTTATTTTAAACCTAATAGAAAATTTTGATGCTAAGGTTAGCCAATCAGCAGTGACTTCTTTCGCTACAGTTTCAATGCTCGGCCCCTCCCAAACCCATCTAAAATTTCAATGGCGATGTACTAGTTTGAGAGATGAGGTCTTCAAGAGGTGACGAGGCCATGAGTGTCAATGTCTTCACCCAAGGCCTAATGGAAGGAAGCTCTCTCTCAGCCCCTGCACCTTCTCTATGTGCGTGAGGGTGCAGCCTTCTTCTACCCTGGAGGACACACATGCAAGGTCCCATCTTAGAAGAGAATGGCCTTTCCTACCCGCAAATCTGGCGGCCCCTTCACCTTAGACTTCCCTCGGAGCAACAAATTTCTCTTTTGATTAGCGATCTGTGGCATTCTGAACGCTAATATCTTTTTTTCTCAATATCAGGAATCAAACTCAGAGCCTTGTGCTTGCCAGGCAGGTGTCTGTGTCACTGAGCTATATCCCCAGCCTCTGTGTTGATCTGTTATCACTGCATCAAACTAAGACACTCAGTGATCCGATTTCTGTTCTTTTGTCCCATTTGGCTGTGCCTGTCATTAAGTTTCAGCTTTCTTTCCAGCGTTTATGGAAGCAGCAGAATTTGTGGAAAGCGATAGTAAATGTGGAATTGGCAAGGTCTTAAGTCAATCTGTATTTTCAGGTGATGAGCACCTTGCTCTTCTTGCTTTATCACCCTCTACTATCTATTACTTCATTTGTAGAAGCAGCATAATTTGTTGAAACAGCACTGAATTAGGGTCCGGAAAGGCCTTAAATCAATCTGTAGTTTCACATGCTAAGACCTAGATGACTCGCCCATAAATATAAGTAGCACTGTACCTTAAATAGTATAGGAAGGGTTAAATGAGGTAATTAAGGTGAAACTAACACCTAACGAGTACTCAAAGTATATACATTTTTATTTTCAAGTAAAGATAGCAAAGACTGGCCAATAATAACACCATATATTTACTTGAAAGTGCATTGCTTTGTAATTATTATTGCGATTGTGGGTAATAGGAAAATTTTGATAGATTTGTCATCCAACAGAAACCAATACTTTACACTCTACAAGGCTCTTGGCAACAAACGGTAAAATACTGTGTATCATGAAACATGTACATGCTATACTTGATAATACCCAGACTAGAACCTCAAAAGTAAATAGAACTGTGGTAATTATTCTCACCGAAGTTTTTCATGGTATGAACTGAATGTATCACTCAGTGATAAAGCACTTGCCTAGCATGCATGCCCTGGGTTCAAACTCTAGCAATATCTAGCTAGCTAGCTATAAAGAAAGTGGCATAGCAGAAGAGCATCTGCTGAGTTCCACCCGCATTCAATTAACAAACAGTAGCTTTATGCAAGAGATTTTTTTGTTTACTCAACAAATAGATCTTTGCTAAATACTCTGTATCAGACAATGGAAATGCAGGGCTGAGGAACAGACCCTGCCTTCCAAAAACTTAATGAGTTGCTAGCACCATGGCGTATGGTTATAATCCCAGCACTTTGAGAAGCTAAAGCAGAGTAACTACCAGTTCTACCTTAGCAACTTAGCAAGACCCTGTTGCAAAATTAAAAAAAAAAATATTAAAAAGGGTTGGGGATGTCGATCAAAGTGAAGGCCTTGAGTTCAATCCCTAATACCGTAAAAGAAAAAGCAAACACAAACAGTGAGTAATTCAGCCAGGGCAATAAATGCAGCCTAGCTTGATACTTAATGTTGCTAAAAGCAGCAATGCTTTCTATAATTAATGTCTTCAGTGCGAAGGAAATCTTGCAGTACTATGAAAGCATTTTCCACGAGTTCCTGTTTCTATAATAGAAAATGATAAGTCCTTAACATGCTCTGCAATGTGGCTACCTACTCATTTAATGAAAACCCAGGTAAAGTTTTCTCTACCACAATATATTAAACAAATACACACATGCATGCATAAATTAAATATGGAAGTAAGTTTTTACTAAAAACAACATCCCCTGATTTTTTTCTAGTTCATTTGTTTCAATTCTTGTAACAATGCACTGAATTGACTTCAAAACTCACTAAAAACACTTTTTACAAAGTGCTCTTGAAAGATCAACACTGGAGTTTGATCTATTTCATCACCCTCCTCCTACCCCTCTACTCTTTCTTTCATGGTACAGCCAGAATAGTTCCCTCCCCTTCCCCCTGTGTGTCATGTGATCTCCCATTCAGGGTTGTAAAGTTTCTCTTCTATGCACCCATTAAGCAATAACATCTAAGACATAACTAATATATATGTTAAGCATTGTCCTAAGAACTACAAAGGCAAAAGTGCTATTAGATGTACTGGTTTCCTTCTAGGGCCTTATATTGCTCGAAGGCAATCGGAAAACAAGAAATCTAATAAAGAAATGCAACAATTGGAATAGATATTTATAAAATGATCAGAACAAGCAAAAAGCAGAGAGGAAGGATAACCTGAGGCTATTCTAGATAAAAGCGGCCCACAGAGAGCCAAAAAGGAACAGGTTTAGAATATGATGCTCAGCCATGCCATTGGAGGAAGTGGCTGAGGCCTTGGTGATCAAAACCAAAGGCGCTTATGATGAGGTTCAAAATGCAGGCAGAAGTGATCATGTAAGGCCCAGTACACAAGCTCTCCTCATCTTGCTAAGTCTGATCCAGTCGGACTTCACTTCAGTGTTCCTTTCACAGAGGAATCACTTGTGACCTTTGGAGTACGTTTGGTTTGTCTCCTGTGGGTGCCATTTGTATTCTGGACTTCAACGTTTTCATTTCCCTTACATACTTTCTGCATTTCCCACGAGAATGGAAGATGTGTAAAATCAGTGACGACATCATCTTGTTCACAGAGCTTCCCTTTGTGCCTCGCACAGTGTTTAACATACAGTAGGTCCAAGATACAGACTTGTCAGATGGACAGATACATGATGAATGCTATCACTCGAAGTAATGCTAAGCTTACGCATGCAGGAAATGCAAAAAATAGCTTTGACATTCTCTTTTGATGTTCCTCTTGTTCATGCCTAAATATTATTAGCACCAAAAGTTAATAAAGACTAATTGCTACTCAAAAAATAAAAAGCAGAACAAGTATAATTCCAAAAAGAGTGAGGCTTATGTTCAAAATATTTAGAGGAAATCCGTTGCTGGGGCAGAGTCTGGGATCAGCAACTTTACTTCCTCTTTTTTACTTCCAGTAACTTAATTCATAGCCACTCTCTTTAGCACCTATTCACCACAATTGTACCCTGCAGCCAGACCTGGATGGAGAATCCCTTGATATTAAAGCCAACAGCAAGGGATATACTTAACACAGATTGTTAAGTATATTGTCCAGGTACAATTATTTTAATTCCACTCCCTCCCTCTCTCTCCAAAACTACCAGATTAGAAATTTAATTTTTTAGTCCTGTAGTAACTCTCTTTTGTTCTTTAACTCTACTCAGTGTTAAACCTTCTGCTTTAATGAAACCTCTGTCAGCCCTAGAACTTTTCTATTAACTTTTGGATATAAACAAAAGATGAACTCCTAAATTTAAATGACATGCCTATTGAGAGCAGAAACCAGGGCTGTGAAGGAAAGGAAAGATGAGTTTATTGACTTCTCCCCTGTCTCAGGCCTAACTTCCAACTCAGAAACGCTGGCTTTTAGCCCTTCATGGTTTCTTTTTCTCATGGGTTCTTTTTCAGTGAATCCTTCTGAAGACTCTAGCAATGAAGAACATCCCTCCTGTCCCCTGACTTGCGCAAATGCATCTCTGTTCTAGTTGGGAGCTTGTGTTTCCTTCCACAGCCCCAGTGCACTCAGTGGTTCACACCCAAATTTCTTTCTCTGAGGATCTTTCACTTCAGTAGGTAAAACACTTGCTCGTAGGAGCTTTGCTGACGGTTCTCTGTAGCCCATGGGGAATGCTCACTAGAGTTTCCACTCAACAGGACCCTCAAGAATGCGGTGACTTCTGAAATGGAGCTCTCCAGTGTGTTGCCGCCATTCCTTTATGCCTCTCGAGCTTGACTTTGATTATTGTTGGAATCTAAAATGTTCCCCCAAAGGCTCAATACATGGAAGGCTTGGTTGCCTGTTAACAGACTCTCAGAAGGGATTGGCTCATGACGACTTTCACCTCATCCATGAATTAAGCCTTGGGTGAGCTCATAGCTCGATGCGTTTACCAGGAGGTGGGACGTAACTGGAGAAAGCACGTCACAGAGAGTGTGGCTCTGAAGGGCATATTTTGTTCCCAGCTCCTCCTTTTCTGAATCTCACAGCTTTCTGCCTCCTGGCTGCCACGGGGCAGTGAGCTTTCCTCTGCCATGCTCTCCTGCCATGATGCTTCTGGCCCCCCACAGGGCTAAAAGCAATGACCACGGACTGAAATCCCTGAAACTGTGAGCCAAAATAAATCTTTGCCCCTTTAAATTGTTTTTCTCAGGTACATATCACAGCAATAAAAAGCCACTAACACAACTATATAGCGGTCCCCTACAGAAGACATACATTAAACCCCATCACAGGCTTTCTGAATGGTTTTCTTAGAGACCCCCTCTCATGACTGAAGGCTAGGAAATGTATCCCTCCCCATTTACCATGCCAAGGAAGAAGAAATGCTCTCATTACACTGCTGTCCAAACCATACAAACAATTCAACAGCAACAGAAAATGTCCCATAGTACTCCCACATCTGTCCTGTTTTAGTCCTCTAATATTTGTGATGTAGGGAATTTTAGATTAATATAATGCTTTTGCCCATTATTTACCAAACACAAAGCATAGGCTATTTTACAATCCATTTGGTATTCTGTGTCTTAAGTCTTATGTCATAAATTCTGTGTCACAGCTTCCACTTTCAAGTTGAATGCACAGTCTACAACATTTTAGGAAGGTGTTGCCCCTACCCTCCTCCAATTCCACAGCATTAAATTCTAAGTGGGAGAGTAGAAGAACAATGAAAATCTGTCATTCTGTTTCCTTCCTGGTCAGAATTGGATATAAATGTGCATGGGGCACAAGATGAAAAGTTCCATGCCTACAGAAATGTCAGAGACAGCAGAGATGATAATCTCAGTCCACTCAGAGAAGCTTAATGCTATCATGAAGTCGATACTGGTCCATGCTGGCAACAGAAAGAAAGCAAGCAAGCCCAGCTTATCCCTGATGGCCTGGAGGGCTGTCAGTATACACAGGGCTCATGAAAACAGAAAGTAAAAGCCAAGGAGAACTTGTAAAGCCCCTCAACTTCGGAAGCAACCTTCAGGCAACATGCATATCACACAGACGAGTATCAGACAGGCTCATTTAATGTGCTTTAGTAAACCTTTGGTCAATTACCAGTTGACAGCTAGCCTTGGCGGACCCATGTGTAACCCTAAGAAAAGCAAGCCTAAAACTAAAAATTTTTTTAAAAGACCAAGAGGACACATCAGAAACTGAACTCTAAGAGAGGAATCCTGAGAACAAGTTAAAGAAAGCCATCAAAACAACAGCGACAATATGTCCCCAAAGGAAAGATCAGAAGCCATGCACATTACAATACATAATCTATACCCTTACATGTAGGATAAGAATTCCCGTTTTCACAGTTGGAAAGAGGGGGCACATCTGTAATTCCAGCGCTCTGGGAGGCTGAGGCAGGTGGACTGAGAGTTCCGTTCTCACGTGGCAATTTAGCAATTACCAAAATAAAAAGTAAAAAAAAAAGGCAGAGGTTGAAGATGTGGCTGGCTTCAACCTCTAGTATCTCACCAAGTAGATAAATAAATAAATAAAATAAACAAATAACTAAACAAAAGTTTCAGTTTTCAAAATGAAAACAATAAGTAACAACGTGAACCATACACAGGAAAATTACAGAGAAGCAAAAGGAAAAACAATGGCTACAAACAATGACTGAAATTTTTGCAAATTTGATTAAAATGTTAAAAAAAAACACACCTCAATTATTCTGAGCAGGATAAATACAAAGAGACCTACAGCTGGACACCTCATAGCCAGTCTGTTTAGGGTGACAAAGAAAATATGGAGTCCAAACAGAAGAAAACGGCTCCTCACACATAAGTTCACCCAAAGAAGACGAACAAATGGTTTCTCAGCAACCAGTGGAGGCCTGAAGCCCGCGGGTGACACTTCAACAGTGAAGGGAGAGAGGGGCGTCGCCACATCCATCAGGGCAGGGACTTCGCGCCAGGAAGATGGGCGTTACTGAAAGTAGCAAAGGGCCGGGACTATGACTCAGTGACGAGCACGCACTTAGCAGGCCCCAGGCCCCGGCTTTGAGCCCCAGCACCCGAGAAGAACAAAGGTAAAGACATTATTTTCATCTGACAGCAGATAGTAAGTAAAATCCGCAAGGAGAAACGGACATCATCGATGAAGTGAAGTATATAGATGATTTTGAAATATTGGTAAATCTTTTATTGTTATTTTCTTCTCTTAGCAGATGGATAAGTCAAATCCATAAAATAGTAACTACGAAACTGTACTGTTATGCTCATGGATGGACATATAAATATTCATGTGCATATATACACACATACATGTACATGTTCTATGTGATGTAGGTGTAGATATACGCACATAGGTATTACATATGCATATACATATATTGGAATTAACATTTATATATACAGATACATTATATACTGAGTGATTCCACACACAATATATGAACATCAGAGTACAAAGGGGAGAGGAGGAGCGGCCGCAGAGTGGAGTGATCCAACGCCCGCAGAGAGTAACTGAATCCAGAGGGAGAAATGAAAGGAACCAGAAGCCATAAATATAAAGGATGGAGGTCAACACTGAATATTCTATACGTTTCTTCTTTGCCTCTCTCAACTTCTTTAAAAGACACAGAATTTATAAAGTACTTGACTCTAATACTATGTTATTTGGTTTATAAACTAATAGACGTGATGTGCACGACAACAATAACATAAAGGACTGGGAAAGGATAGTAACTCCACGCAAAGTTTCTGTACCTTACAGTTACTAAGTTTCTGTTTATATGAAGGTGATTGTAATAAATTAAGGTACACAGCTCCTAAAACAACTACCAACTGAAATGTCAACGAAGGACTTAAAATATAGCATCAGAAAATATCTACTTCATACAAGGAAAAGAAGAACAAAAAGGAACAAATATAAAAGTGAAATGTGGCACAGAAAACAGGAAGCACAGTGGAATCATAGAATTCAACCGTGTCTCTCTTAGTATTAAATGTCAGCTGTCTTAAAGCGCCAGTCAAAAATGAGTAGTTGTCAGATTGAATAGAATCGAACACATACACATGAAGGACTAGTAAGATCCATGTGAGGTCTATCATTTAGTTACAAGCATTGTATCAGTGTCAGTTTCCTGGTTTTAATAATGTGCTAAGGTTATGTTAGGGATCATATTAGAGAAAGCTAAGTAAATTCTTTAATATTTTTGTAATTTCTTAAATTATTTCAACATGTTTAGATTTCACTTTCAAAATCCCATTGTTTGTGGATAAATTTTACTTATATGTACAATTTTTTTTCCCAAAGTTAAGTTCAAAGGAAATAGCAAAGCAGTCCCATGGGGAAATTATTGTTATATGGCCACTTTTTGGGGGATGAAATTACTGGTTATGATCATCAGACAGTGACTACATTTTCAGTTCCAGTTAGGACAGATGGTTCGCTCACCCTTTTTTCCCCCTCCTATAATTTAATAACAAGAGCAACTATTTTAGGTTTCTGTGGAATTAAATCATCGCTCTCCAACAATCCACATTAAACACCAGGAAAATGTTTTTACCCCCCACAATTAGTTCAGTCCTAGAAACTTTACTGCAACTAGGTTTCATAATCACTATAATGAATAGTGGTGAAACAGCAGACTTTTTCATGTGTCTCTTTGTGTGTTTGTTGTGACTAAGCTAAATACCCAGTCTTCATGAGTATACACTATCTTTGAAGCCTGAAGTAAGAGATGCCAAGCTCATGTGTGTTTTGTGTATCTGTGTGTGTGTCTTTGTGTGTGTGTGTCCAGGAATTAGAAACTTCCTAAACACTAGTGGAGAATCTGCACACACTTTCCAGCACAATCTTGCCCCTACGGTGCAATTGCTGGCTTTCAGTAAATGCTCACAACTGTGTGGTCTGACCAATACCCTTTTAGTCATGCTGTCAGAGCAAGATGGGCTTCTCAGAAAAAGTGAATAATAACCCCAAGCCAGAACTGAGTGTTTTGTCACGACTCTCCTCATAGGGTGACGTGACAAGGGGAAAAAAGGGGGCAGTTACTAGTGTGAGGGAATCTGAAGGATAGAAGGAAAGGAACGCAGAAGACCCTTTTCTCCGCGCCCCTATCCCCTGCGTGAAGCAGAGGAGTTAACAGGAGGCTCTGCACAGAAATTGTGACACCTTCTCAGCTGGAGTCCGACTATGGCCCAGCTTGTTTCCTCCTTTCCCTATCTGTGGGATCCCGAGAGTCAGTTTCCTCATCTGTAAAATGGCGACATGGTCTCTACCCCTCCCAGAAGCATCACAAGGATGAAATGAGGAGAGGGGTGTAAATTCCAACCACAGCAGGGAGGAGATCATAAACACATAAAATCATCACTTATTATTACTGTGGCTCTTTACACATGGATGCTTTACCCCAAACTGCCTCAACTTTGTAAGACTTGTTTTGCTCCATGGTGATTTCATGGAGGTTTCATGTAGAAAAATTTCTTGACCACTTTTTACAAAGACCATGTAGTTTTTCAGGTTTTTAATGGAAATTGTAAAATATTGCTTTCTCTAGCCAGTAGACATTTAAAAATTAAAAACAGTGGGCCACTGACATCTCTGCTGCCAAATTCAAAGCTTTCTCCATAAGTACACAGAGCATAGAAAGATGTTCTAAAAAGAATGGATGGCTTTGCTAATGCTTTAAAAGCCTCTGCTAGGCAAAGAGTTTGATAGTGTCAACAAGCTGAGAGAGACAAAGAGAACAAGTAGGAATTAAGAATTGCTTTGTGTTAGAAGCATCTCTCAAGCCATATGTTTAGTATCCCAAGAAAATGTAAAAGCCACCAGCTGCAAAAGCCCGGGTTAAATCACTAGGTCTGCTTCGCAAGCCATACTGAAATGCATACCACCTCTTACCCCTCCTCAGTGCAGTGCCTGGTGCCCTAGGGCTACCATAGGCCTGATTTCTCCTAAACCCACTGTTCTCTCTCTCCAGGAGCATTCTCAGGTCTCTGACACTACTTTATCCCTCACATTTGTTATTTCTGAAAACACCTTATTTAAACAGAAAAGTATACATGAAATACCTACTAGAGAAGGGTCAGATTCCAATGGTTTTAAATAGAAAAGGACTTTACAGAAATGGTAAAGAACTGAGCTGAAAAGGTGCAGATGTGTAGAAGCCAGAAGTGGAAACATCTCCAGAGAAAGGGCACCATGCCGGGGCTGCTCTCCACCTCAGGCCTTCACAGGCGCCGCCCCCGCCTCCACACCCCGGCCCCCAGAAATTCTGCCTGCTGTTCAGAGTTCTGCCAAATTTCACTCTGAGGTAAAGCATCTCAGCCTCCTTCTCCTTCACACCTCCTAGCCCAGTGTTGCACACACCCTTCCACACTGGGTGATTCTCCCCTTACTATGGGCAGCACGAGGGAGCATCAGTCTCCTCCCTGAACTGTTGGACCCACAGGGACTGCTCAGTATGTACTAACAGAAGGATGAATAAACAAACTTGGGAAATGGCATGGTGCCCTGGGGAAAACTGGCCAGGTCATAGATGACATTGTGTGTCAAGAAGTACACAAGGGCAAGTAGAGCCTGTTTGTTCCTACACTGGAAGGTATCTTAGCAATTGCTAATTTGTGTCCCTTCAAAATAGCACTTATTAGACACTTCCCCTATACCAGATAGTTTGCTAAGTGGTGCATATACATCAGCTCATTTGCATTTAGAACGAAATGGTAATTATTATTGCCATGTTTGAGCTTAAGACAAGTTGAGTCCACGAACGCTAAGTGGTGTGGTTGACAGCACAAAGTAAAGTGGACCTCCACCCTATGAATCCTGACCCTCTCTGCCCCACACCCCTTCTTTCTTTCTACTTCATTCAGCCACTCCACGAACGTCCCCAAAGGGGAAGCAGAGAGCGGATATAAAATAAGCAACAGAGTTATCAGAAAGCCTTAACACGTAGGGGGAGGACTGGGGATATAGCTCAGTGGAATAAGCACCTGCCTAGCAAGCGCAGGGTCCTGAGTTTGATCCCCAGTACTGCCAAAAAAAAAAACAAAAAAAAAAAACCACCTAGGGGCTATGAGGGAGATGCCACTCTCTACTGTAGGAAATACCATAGACTGAGGGCTTCCACAAGCGAAGTGCGTTTTGTCACAGACCTGAAATTTAATGTAAGAAAATCAAAATGCCACAGGCTGGCACTTCAGAGTCCTCCCTCCCTGGCTTGTGGGGGGGCAGCCTTCTCACTGTGTCCTCCACGGCCGTAACCCTCCTGCACAGTGGTCCCGGTATCTCTGTGTATTCGACTTTCCTTTCCTTATGACACTGGTCTCATTAGATTAGGACTCACCCTACTGCCTTGATTTAAATTAATCACCTCTGTAAAGGCCTTATCTGCAAACACAGTCATATTCTGAGATACTGGCGGATTAGACCGTTCATGTATAAACTTGGGAAGGAATTCTGTCCTTTCTACATGCCAGTAGCAGTGTAAACACAGCAGTGAAACAGAGAAGCATACAATTGTCCACGGGAAGAGATGTTGCTTGAGAAAGGAAGAACATTTTCAGCCAGAGAAGTCACATCCAGCCAGAGACGTGATGGCAGCCACATCTTACCCAGGACTGCGATGTGACACAGGACAGAGTACAGCATCTTTTAGACTGCCCGTCTTCTTCACTGGATTAGTTTAAAAGCTCATACACCCGAACACTCCACGTCAGTGAAGCGCAGCCCAGAAGACGGTTTCCCACCTCGCTTCACACCGGGTATCTAATCCAGGGGAATCCATGCACTTTGTCAGGTTTCCTGCCAGCCCAGTTCCACCCACTGCTTTACAAACAAAGCAAGAAAGTCTCTCCAGCCACTTTGCCAAGTTTCTCTCCCTGATCTCTCGGGGGTTTGCAGTTCCTTTTTTTTTTTTTTTTTTTTTTTTGTCTTTTTGACACAGGGTCTCACTATGCAGTTCAAACTGGTCTTGAGCTCACTTTGTAGCCAAGGCTGGTCTCGAACTCGCAATGATCCTCCTGCATCAGCCCCCTGAGAACTGGGATTACAGGCATGCTGCACCATGCCCGGCTTACTTTCTGTAGTTTCATCTCATGGTGGGTGGCCAAAGAAAACAAGTGACCATTCTGGCTAGATTTTAGGGTTATGAAATTTTGAAGTTGAAAGAAATATTCATTACCGTCACCTTGATAGTATCATCACTTGCAGTACAATGTTGCAAACTGAGGCCTAAAGGATAAGCAAACCTAGCCAGGGTCAGTCAGTTGGGGAAACAGCTGACCGTATCTCTTCCAGTCGTGTCATTTTTCCTTATACCCTACGAACACATGCACACACGCACACATGCATGCACACATGATAAAAAAGGAGTAGTCAAAATAAAGCCACCACATATATAGTTTAGCTCAGCCATAACTTTGTTGCTAAGTTATTATTTGGTGGCACACGCCTCGGGCCCTCCCGCCCCCCCCCCGAGACGGTGCAACCCCCCGGCGACTCCCACAGAGATCGGCTTGCTAGCGGCGGAGACGCCCGGCGGTCCCACGTTTCGCGCGTGTCGGGCGAGCCGCGCGGAGGGCCCCAAAAGCCGCCGGAAGAGGAGAGAGGAATTTGCTGGGTCCTAGCGCCCTGAGAGCGCGGACCCCTCGATCCCTCCCGCCCC
>PVLD010002452.1:0-165882 GCA_004027595.1 Dinomys branickii | reverse complement strand
ATTCGAAGATATCAATGGATAAAGCAACAACTACTGTTGAGACCATATCACCTTGTCTATAGATTAGTTGTGATTGTACTATTTTCTATGATAATGGGTGTCTGTTTGTCAATATGTTTTTGTACTTTTATGTTTCTAAAATAAAAAAAAAAAAAAAAACTTTTATCAAACGTATTGCAACTGTTCAAATGCCTGCCACTAGATAATAACTATTGTTGATTAAGCACTGCTTATGTGACAGTGTTTAATATCATTCTTTCCAAGCCCATGCAGTAGGTATTCCTTTTTCCTTTTAACAGATAAGGAAATAAAGGCTCCAAAGACGTAAGTTAACATCTCACAGCCAAGTGCCAAACTCAAGTCCAGGTTAGGCAGGTCTGTGTCCGGAGTCAGTCTCCCCCTGCGGCCCCCCACATCTGCCTGTAAACCTGGTCCAGCCTTTCCTCTGTCCTCAGTTGGGTGAGTTTCCTAGGATGGGGCGTTTTCAGCGCTAAAATGGAACAGTGGGGGTCAACCCTCCAGGGAGCCAAGGCAAGTGGCTATTAAGGTGAGCCTCAGCTTAGAAGCAGATGCAAGTTTCATTGAATTGTCTTTGGAACCAGAAATCAAACTCAGGACCTTGTGCTTGCTAGGCAGGCATTCTTACTGCTGAGCTATAGCCCCAGCCCCAAGCTCCAGTGAAGCAGGGAAGGAATGCCCCTTATACACAGGAGAAGCCACCACACCTCCCTACCCCAGCCCTGGGGAAGAACAGTATGAGATCCAAAGGGAATTTTCTTTGTGGTAAAGGTGAAGGTAAATGTGATGTTTTCCAGCTTCCCAGAGCATCCCAGCTTTAGTCTGCAGGTCAGGATACAATCCGGATGATTTGGGTGGTGTAGGCAGAATTGGTTGATGAACAAGATTTGTCAAGCATTAAAGAAACATCCCTGAGTTCTTCTACCCTTTTTATGAATCCAAGAACTCTGAAACTAGTTAAATGTTAAACCGTACATCTCATCTTTCCTACATGCTCCTCTCTGGGGATGCTTCAGAGCCCACGTTCCTCCAGAACGTAACCCAAGGTCCTTAAGGTGACCCTCAGCTACCCACGCAACCTGCGCATGGAGGAGTCAAAGGAGTTGATGAGCTCTCCCCTGCCCCTGCCGGGTCTCGCTATTCTCAAACTAACTAGGATGTGCTCCCATAGCGTATTTCCTGGAGGCTGGGCGCTTCGGAACTCCAGTACATTTCTCCCCCAAAGCAGCGGTAACGGGGAGAGGGGGTTGGCTCAAGGCACCAGCAGCCCAGCCCCCACCTCGTGCCCCCCAGGCACTCTGCCGGGTGGGCTGCAGGGAGACACTGGCACCTGGGCAGTTCCCATGGCAGCATCTAGGAAGGCGCTGGCAGCAGGGAGTAGGGGCGGAGTTCAGGGGCTCAAAGAAGGGCGCTTTGTGAATGACCGGTTCCCATGGCAACCGCTGGGCGACTCAGTGCAGCCAGAACCCAATAGCCCTGCCTATGGCTGCACCCAGGAGCAAAACACCTTTGAAGAACCGGCATTTCCACCACCAGTATGCTTAAATAGCTCTGCTTCGATTTCCTGGAACAAACGCTTCTTCAGCATCTGCATGCCAAATATTGGGGTGGATATTGGGCCCTAGGGAAAGGACATGTCCACAAGGCCCTCTCCTGGCAGGGCTCCAAGCTTAGAGGGTGAGCTAAACACGTATCTATGAAGCAGAGGGACAAAATAAAGCCCATCTCTCCCAGCAGGAAGGAGGAGGGCAACATGAAGGTTGAGAAGGGCTCCAGATTTTCCCAACTGGTTTTGAAAGGCAACTTGTGGAATATTTCACAAATGAGAAAACGGAAGCTCAAAAGTTACTGGAATCCACGTTCTTACCTTCTTCCTAGGAGTGCATAGCCTGGTCTTCCTAGCAACTAGAAGTAGCCTGTGGGTACCCAACAGATATTGAGAGGAAGTCACACAGGCCACTTCCAAGCCTGGCCCCATCCTCTCTGGCTGGCTGGGATTGTGATAGTCCCTGAGCAATCTTGGAAGTGAGTTGGTGAGATCAAAAAGGCTCTGCCCATCCAAGTCCCTGGCTGACCACCCTGGAGAGGATTGCTCCACCTACCTCTTGCCCAGCCCAGGACTATGACCTGAACAAGAAACAAACTTCCATTGTGATTATACATATTATTGAGGTCTATTTGTTTCCATAATTAACCTTCCCTAACTGGTGCATGAGCACAGTCCTATCTCACTTTCAGATTCCCTGTACCACATTTCAGAGATTGACATTGGTTCCAGGGCAACTAGTGGCATCTAAGGTATGTAGTCTAAAGTTGGACAGACCCAGAGATACTGGGATCAGAGCTACTGTTCATCATGACAACAGCTTCCTCTGGTCTGGAGACACTTCCAAGAAGTTGGTTCCAAAATAGAGCATGAATCATTCACATGACATATACTAAGGAGATTACAGATCCCTTGATGTGGTGTCTATAGCCCAAAATGTCATCTATAAGTACTTGTGTGTGGATGGATGGATGGATGGATGGATGGATGGATGGATGGATGGGTGGATGGGTGGATGGAGTAGGCGACTGAGTGGGAAAGTACATGGATGGATGGGTAAGTGGGTGGGCGGGTGGGTGGGTGCATGAATGGAAGGATGGATGAGTGGATGGATAGATGGATGGATGGATGGATAGGTAAATAGATGGATAATGGCTTTTACTATAAGGCCAAAGAAAGAATATCCTAAACAGTGCTATAAAATATGAGACCCCAAAGTATATAAGGAAAGGGGCTGCTCCTGTGACAATACTCTTTGTTACATGTTAGAAAATCTAGCTGTGTAGAAAGGAGTAGATCAGAAATGGATAGTCCCAGGAGATACTGTGGCCTACATGGCCCTTGCTGCTGGAAATATTTCCCACTTATTCAAGCAAGGGTTGCCATTTTAGCAAAGGAAAATACAAGCTCCCCAGGTAAATTTGATTTTCAGATATACAATAAAAATTTGAAGGTGCAATATTTGGGACATTTTTATAAAGCAGAACTCAAAAGAAACCTAGCCTTTCTCTCCCTCCTAAAATCTTCCCAGCTCTGGTGAGCACCTCCTCAGGCAACACCTCCCTCAGGAAGATAGACTTCTTTTTTCACACCAGGTCCTGTGCTTTTCTCACTGATAAGGGACACACTTGAGGTATTCTCTCCTGGGAATCTCCTCCCTTACAGGGGCGATACTGGGGACCAACACCAACAAGACCAACAGATGGGGTCACACACAAGCTTCACAGCATCCCAACACCCTGAAATGCACAGGATGTGTTTCTTTCAAGGCTAAGATGAGGTTAGCTGCTAGGATGACTGGCTGCCTTGGTCTCACTTCTGTATCTCTACTTGCTTGACGTCACACATTGTATAAAATGGGACCTCTCCTGGGTTTGGGACGTAGCCTAGTTTCGAGCATTTTTAGTGGCTGGGATGGTGAACCATTAAAGTCCTCCTGAACAATCCCTCCTGGTCTCTCCAGCTTCTTGAAAATTCCACAATACTTACACCAAAAAATTATTTTGTATCTCTTTTTTTGTGTGTGACAGGGTCTTGCTGTGCACTTCAGGCGGGCCTTGAGCTCACTTTATAGCCCAGGTTGGTCTCAAACTTGCAACAAACCTCCTGCCTCAGCCTCCTGAGTGCTGTGATTACAGGCCTGAGCCCCTACGCCCAGCTATTTTTTATCTCAAATCAAATTAACTGAACATATTATTTTGACCCAACAGCAATAGGCCAGGCTCCTTCGGATAGACAAATTGGGGAGAAACTGTCACAGGCTGGTCACAGCCATTGTTTCAGGGACTTGGGTCCTCTTGTCAAGGGTGGTTTCCTCTCCTTTAAATGGCCAGAAGGAAAGAGACCTGTAGCAATTTCATTTGGCCTCTTTCCTGCATTTTGGAAAGTATTCAAAGTACAGTATACATCAGGTCTATAACTGGCAATATAAATTAGAGCAGCAAAAACACACTGAAAAATGCCTTTGGCCTTCAGTCCATTGGATCCAAAGAGAAAATTCATCCAACCCAGTGACTGATTATTAAATGTGAGATGTAAGTTTTCACTCGCAGTAGGGCATGCCAAATGGGAGCTTTTTGCTTTAAACTTTTAGAAAAGTCCCTATCTGCTTTTCATTCAAGATTCCTAAAACAAATTTGTTCACCTATAGTTACTGTTGCAGCAGAGAAATCAATAGAGATATGGCTCAGTCTCAGCACAGGAGTCTTGGCTGGTCTTTGGACAGACACCATTTTTCTTTCCCTTTAGATTCAACATGATTTTAGCTTATTTTCTGGGTATCTACAGGAACCATAGGGGAACATCCTAGAAGTTAAGGGAATTTGCCTCACCCTTTCCTCCTATGCCAATCACTTTACAGGTTTATATTATAAACTCCATAGAGTGAAAACAGCCCAGAGGCCTGGAGGGATCAGCGAACAGCTTCTTGATTTGGGCAAAGAACCAGCCACCAACCAGCACAATCCTGGCTGATGTCTATTGCCCCATGTACTGGGACCAAGAGCTGTGTCCAACCATCACCATGAAAGAGCCTTGGTCATTTCTCCCAGGTACTGCTTGTCATCAGCACCAGCCTGCTGATATCCTTGTTTCTGGGCTTTCAGCTCAGTAGTCCATGCTGCACCAGCAACCAGACGTGACCTTGCAAAATGCCACTCACCTGCTCTGTAAAATGCCAGTCACCTTCCAGTGACTCTGCAGCCCCTTAAGTGACAGCCAACCCCTTTTCCTCAAGTGCAGCTGATCCGCCCCACTGGTGTCCTTTTCCTTCATCCATCCCCAAATGCCCATTCTACTATGCACACTGCCTTCTTTCTGCTCCTCAAGCACTGCCTCCGTCCCTGCTCAGGGCCCTGCATTGGCTGTTTCCTGGGCCTGGAAAATTCACAGTGCGTCTGTTTGCCTTGCTGCTGCCTTCTGTCATTCAGGTAACCATCTCAAAGCTGCCTTTCAGAACAACTTTTCCTGAGCATGAAACCGAAAGGGACCTCCCACTCCCTTACTTTTCCCCATCTCTTCACTCATTTCATTTTTATCAAAGTACTTATCACTACCTGATCAGTTTTTGTTTATTTATTTACTATCTGTATCCTCAAAATAGAATGTAAACTCATGTTGGTCCTATTGGTCAATAGCCTCAGTCTCCAGAACAGCACATGGCACATAGTGGGCTGTCAATAAATGAGAAACGAACCTATAAACCCGATGAGGAAACCTTCAGGTCCATTAATCACCAGGTGCCTAATGCTAATGAAGACAGCACAGACACAGCTATCAATAACAGTAGTAAACATATACCTGGGGCTTGCTACCTGCCTAAGCTTTTAACATGTATCATTCACATGTAATTAGCCTTGTAAACTCTGTACTATAAAATCTCACTTTACAAATAAAGGCACGCATAAAGAAGGACAAACGTGAGACATTTCCAGGTAAATGGATTCATCTTCAGACTGTAATCTTAAGTGAAATAAATCAGACACACGTGGTCGCATATCCCATGTTTCTAGGTGTGAGAAACTGAAAGAGTGAATGAGGAACAAAATGTATAATAGACATTGGGAAATAGGAAGAAAATGTCCAAATGGGAAGGAGAACTAAGGAAGGAGGGGGAAAATGAAGAAAGGAAAGAGAAGAGCAAATGGAAATAAAGCTTTTGTAAATAAGGAGGGGAAGAGGAGTTGAAGGGAGGGGAGGGGACTTGGGAAAAAGAAGGATCAAGATATATCATGTACGGGTACAAACTCCCTATGATGAATGTGATCATTATGCATATCTAAAAAGTACTACTGAAATTAATTTTAAAAACAAATAAAGGCACGAAGTACAGATGGGAAAAAATAACTTGTCCTTGATCACATGGAGTAAGTGATGAAGTGAAGGTTTGCACATAGGAAGCCAACTCTAAACTGACCAGTAAATTTCTTATAGTTTAGATGAAGATGTCCCACAAGAAGCTCCTGTGCTCAGAGAAGAGGCTTCTGAGAGATGATCAGACTATGGGGCACTGAGCTCCTCAACAGATTAATGCACTGATGAGTTAACACCTGTCAGGAGGTGGGGCCTGCTTGGAGGAAGAGGTTCACCAGGGTGTGCTTTTGAAGGGTTCTCAGACTCTTTCTCTGCTTTCTGCTTTTTGGTTGCTACAAGTTGAGAAGCTTTCCTCTATGAGCCCCTCAGCCATGAAGTTTCTGCCTTGGAGCCAGCAACCATGGACTGAAACCTTGAACCATAAGCCAAACTAAACATTCTCTTCTCTATATTGTGTATGTCAGGTATTCTGTCCCAGCAACAAAAAAGCTAACTGATTAAAAAAAAACCATACCCCTAATTACAAAACCATACCCAAATCCTGACATTTGGTAAAGGGTCCTGGGTCCAGGGTAGTTTCTGCAAGATATTTTCTATGAGGGCTTTGGTTTATGTTGGTTTGTTTTATATAGCATTTGTTGACTTCTGGTCACCTGGGCAGGGTTTGGAAGAAATGTGATGATCTGTGACTTGATAAGAATCACAAGGGAGACCAAGGCAGAAGATGCAGGAGGCAAATGAAGACTTCAATAAACCCCTGTCTGTTGTGTACACCCACCCATCCATGTGTTATTCTTTGTATGAGCCCCCTGCACTGCCAGCCCCTGTTCTAGGCAGATCTGTCCTCCAGGAGGTGGTGAGTGTGGTGAAGAGACAGAGGAAATGTGGGGTGAGTTGTGAGGATGCCACTTCACAGGAGGATGTGGCAAGGTCCTGAGTTCAATTCCTTGGACAAAAAAAAAAAAAAAGAATTAAGGAGGATGTGATGAGAGATGGGTTTTCTGAGAGGTTCCATGTGAGTGTCTGGGACCAAGGTACTCTGAGCGGAGGGAGGAAGCAGATAACCCCAAGGCATGGGGTCCGTGGGAGGCTGAGGTGGCCCATGGATGAGCAAGGAATGGGTCTGACCCAGTGGAGTGGGGAGGATTAAGCCAGAGGAGTATACATAATATACTTTGTTTCTTTGCATATGGCCTCTTGCTTTCTGCTTTCTGCCATGAGTTGATGTAGCAGGAAGGCTTCACTAGGTGCAGTTGTCTGCTCTTGGCATCTTTGTAAGGTAATATAAATATAATACACAGATTTAATATAATATAAAATACACGAAGAATTTACCAAGGAGGCTCCCAATGACTGACTGCAGAATCAGGGGTCAAAGAGTAAAAAATGGCCATCTGGGCACTGGAGGGCTGGAGGATCCAGCCAAAAGTCAAAGACCTGTAATGTCTGATGCGAGTCTGTGCCAAATACCCAAGGACCCTATGTTGAAGACTGAAAACTCTGAGCTGGAAACCTAAAGAAATTGGAGACAAATGCCCAAAGGTGATGGCAAAGGCTGGAGCTCATCCAAAGGAGCAAAAGGAAAGACGTCCCTCTTACCCTTTTTATTCCACCCAGACCACAAGCCTGCGGGTTAGTTGGTGCCATCCACATTCAGGATGATTCTTTCCACTTCAGTTTGTAGCCTACATGTCAGTCATCCTCAGATACATCAGAACTGTGCTCCACTAATCTGCAAGATGATTGATTCTTAATCCATTTAAATTGATATCACAATGAATTATCACACCATTCCCTCCCCATTTTCCAACATTGCTCTACTGCAGCTCTCACAGAAGTGGTTCATTCACTGCAGTCTCTCCAGGGCCGAGTCATTCTCCCCAGAATAATTCAAAAGCAGGGATTATAGTTGAGAACTTACTCTAAGCAAGAAATTGAATTGGATGTTGTTTAAGATGCAAAGATGATTAATATGCAGTTCCTGTCCATGTGAAGCTGTGTACTACAGAAAACACTTCATCCACAAAACTTTCAATATCAAGACGCATTGTCTACTATAGTCACAGCGCTCCACTTGTTGCTGAAAATATAGAGCAATGTCAAGTCCTCTCGTGGGATTTTCAATCTAGGTAGGGAGGCAGGAGTCAATTCAAAATACTTAGAGTAGAAATAAAGCCAAACAGTTACAATGTGGAGTGCAAATGTACTAGGTTTTTAAGGAGAAACTGTTCACGTTAAAAGTGCCTGAAATGGCTTCTTCACCGTGGTTCACACATGTTGGGAATTCCATAAAAGGATGCAGATAAATTAGCATAAGACCATGCCAACCTCTAAGGAAGGGCCCTCTGAGCACCTGGCAACCTGCTGAGAGCAAGAGGAGGCTTTGCTGTGTGTTCAGCTTCATGATTAAGCTTCCACCAGGACAAGAGGAGGGCATAGAATTGGGGCCAACATGAAACTAATGTATATCGGTGGCTCTTCCCAGTCTTTAACTCCCAACTGTTACTTCTCCAGAAGTAACCACAGAAAAGGGGTTTTGCATTTGAAATGTTGAAGCTTCAGAAAAATCAATTTCCGCACTGATTTTTCCCTCAGTTCTGATATAGTAACATGAAATTCACACAGGCGAGCATTACAGCAGGCAGTTCATGAGCACTAAATATAACCAAACCCTCACATCACACTCAGCAAAGCCTGGGGACTCATAAGAACTCTTTAGGAAAAGGGCAAATGTGCCTGAAAGAACATCCAGGTATTTGCTAAGATTGTACTTAATCTAAGATAGTGCTTAAGGTACTTGTATGTAATATACACTTGTGTGTAATACACACACACACACACACACACACACATATATATATTGCTGCATATATGTACACATATATACCTTGTAATAGAAATTGCTGACAATTTTAAGATAAGTCTGAATGAGTACAAAAGGGATAAGGTAAACCATACATTTTTGTACTAATTTTGGAAATACTAGTCTATTAAAACTCAAGGTACCTCAGAAGCAAGACAGAAAGACAAAGTGTTTTATGGAAATTATCCACTCCTGTCTTGCTTCACTATCTTTTTCAAGTCACTTTGCTTTAACTCTAGTAAAATATCCAGATTACCCATTCCGCCAGCAGCATGGCAAAGGAGCAGGACCATTCTGCATTTGCAAAAACCATATGGAAGCAGGATAGTTTTTAAGGTAGCAAAGGACCATAGTGTTAGACATTATCCCCAAGCCACAAAGGCTTGTAAGGGTATTGTCAGGAAAATTCCTTAAAGTCTTGTTTTTCTTTTTTTTAAACAAACAAACCAAAAAAGACCTGAGTTTATATTTCTCATCATATAGAGCCATCCTGATCTGTTGGCCCAGTTCTTTTTGTTTTGTTTTGTTTTTGCAGGACTGGAAAATCAAACTCAGGACCTTGTGCTTGCCAGGCAGGCACTTATTCCACTGAGCTCTATCCCTAGCCCCTCTTGGCCCAGTTCTAAAGTGGCAACTTTGGAAAAATGGATGATAAATACATTAGAGCAACTGACTTCTAGGGAGTGTGATTCTTCTTACCTGTCAGATTTTCCATAGATTAGGGAGATGTTGCTGTGTTTTTAGATTAACAGGCTCAGGTCAATATGACTGGCTACCGAAGAGGAAGCAAAGCAGCCTGCCTGGGTCCCCATTAGGAGGATGATGTATGAGGTGCATCTCAATTACCAGGGAGCTGGTTTAGACAGTGATACCTAAAGCCTTTAAAAATCTAATAAGCCAGGCATGGTGCACACGCTTGTAATCCCAGCACTCGGGAGGCTGAGGCAGGAGTATTGTTGTGAGTTCGAGACCAGCCTGGGCTACAAAGCGAGCTCAAATCTAGCCTGAACTGCCTAGTGAGACCCCGTCTCAATAAGACAAAAAAAAAAAAAAAAAGAATCTAATAAAAGTCATAGAACCTGACCATACTCCCCTTCCCCTGGCTGAAACAACGCGAATGACAGATGTCCACACACACAGTTCTAAGGGCAACTCAGGGTTTTCAAACCTCCTCACTCCTGAAGTCCAGACGCTGATCCCTCTGTATCAGGTACTACCTATACAATCTAAGCTGGGTGTAGGAGGATGGCACCTGGCTACTGCGGGCTGCGTGTAGTTTGTCCCTGAGAGGTTTATGTGCTGGAAGCTCGGTCCCTAAGGCAGCGGTTTTGAGAGGTGGTGAAACCTTTAAGAGGTGGAGCCCTGTGGGAGATGATGTTTCCGGCCTGCCTCTGGGAAGTAGGTTAGGTCTTGTGGGCCTGGATTAGTTACTGCAAGAGCAGGTTTTACAAAGGGACGCAACTCCACATTCCACATTTGCACTCTTTACCCATGCTGTTTGCCACTCTCACGTGGCGTGCTCCTTTGATCCACCCCCATCGCCACTGTTGTGACACAGAATAAAGCTCGTACTTGATGGGGTCAACCAAGTTCACCTCCAGGCCAGTGAATCAAAACCTCTCCTCTTTATGAAGTATCCACCTCAAGTATCCTTCTAAGGCGATATAAATAAGACACTGACTCAAGCATTTGTTTTGAAGATCAGAGAAGCAGATGTAGCCAAGCACTTGGCACAATTCTTTGCCATAATAAATGTTAGTTACTCTGAGGTCACTGGTAAATTTTCCTGCATGGTTATGATTCCCTGGCTAGAATATGTATAATTTATAGCTGATCATATCAATTTAAAGGGAGAACCCCTATTATAGATTGTATGGAGTAACAAGTATGAATTTGCCTTTTTACAGTATTCATAATTCATCTTAAAGTAGTTGGACACCAAGAATGAGATAACGAGATTGGATTAGTTGATGCTTCGTCTCCGGAGGCGCTGAGTTGCTCTAATAGAAACATTACCATGCAGGGCAGTCAGCTGGTATTATATCGGAAAGAAGTCACCTCTTCTGATCTCATCCATCACCTGAGGCTTTAACATTAGCACAGGATGTATCAGAAATAGGCTTTGACTAGTGAAATGAGAGACTTTCTAGTCAGCATGATAAATACCAGTGGACCCAGTGGTAAAGTCCAAGGTGTATGCATAAAATATTGGCAAAGTGTTCCTCATCCAAGCTAGAGGGATCCAGTGAGGCCCATGGCCATTCCATAGGAGCAGCACCATGTTTCATCACAGCCTGCAAGCAGCCACTGACTCCGAATTCTGGTTGCCTAATGTCAAATTCCAGAGTCCCTGTTGCATCTGCCTCATGGGAATTTTTCCACCAAGTTCACAGTTGTATGAACTGTCCTGGGCCTGCTTTCGAAGAGAATGTTTGTAAGTTGTTTTTAAAACAAAAAGGTCCATATTTGTGGCAGAATTTGATCTGAGAATTGCTTTCTTCATTAACTAACGATGTTAAAGGCACAGATAATCTTCACTTGCCTTAAACATCTTGGTACTATTATAGGCCCAAAATAAAGCAAGCTGTGCATGAGTTTATCTGCTAGTCATTTCACAATAGCTTTAAAATAGAATAGACTTGAAGTTTGACCTCAGATGTGCTACTTCCTAGCTCTTTACTTTGGACAAATCCCGCCTATGTAATGAAGAAGTTAATATTATCCACGTAACTGGATTCTTTTTTCCTTCTTTCCTTTTTCATCAGTATGTGCTTGCAGTGCATAACAAATGCATTCACTGGGGGGAACTGGTGTGTGTACATATTGCAGTTGATCTCTTTCATTTCCCTTCTGGTCTCTTCCCTCCATCTCCCCCATCCCTTCATCCAAGTCTATCTCTGTTTCCCGTTATCCATGTTTCATGTTTCTTCTAAATTATTTATATTTTGTGTTATCAAGGAGATAAGACATATGTGGTGGTTAATTTTATGGATCAGTGTGACTGGGCTAAGGGGTGCTCAGGTGACTGGTAAAATGTTATTTCTGGTGCGCTGGCAAGGGAAGATGGAGCATTGAAATTGTGCACTGAATAAAGACCAAGACAGGTGGGCCTCATCCAGTCCCCCGCAGGCCCAAATAGAGCAAACAGGGGGAGGAAGGTGGACGCCCTCCTCTTCTAGAGTGGGGACATCCACCTTCTCCTGCTGCAGACTTCAGTGCTCTTGGTTCCCTGGCCTTCCCACTCCCTCTCGCACACACGCTGTGCCTCCACCCCTGCCCGTTCTCATAATCAGTCAATCCATAATTAATCAGTCAATCCCATGGGTGCTGTTGAGTCCTTGGCAAACGCTTCCTAGCAGAGCATACAGACCACAGGGAGAAAAAAATGCACGAGCACAGTGATTATCAAGCGTTTTGGGATTCTTATTTCTTCTTAAGAAACTGACTTTCCCGTGTCCTTTGGCTTTCCTTTTCCATGAAGATCTATATAGCACTATGAATTGAAACTGCCTACTCTCAGGCTTTAGTAACCTACTTTGCCTTGTTTCTTACACATCTCTGGCTAATGTGCTCTTCTACAATGCCACAGTGTGCCACAATGGCAGTGCAGAGGATGAAAGATTATTTGTAGGTGGGACTTTAGTTCAGCCACCCAAAGGCCCAGAGAGGCTGCTTCTTCAGCATAAGAGACCTTCAGGGAAACAGCAGTGAGCTGAGACTTCTGTGGTTATTTATTTGCAACTCAAGGACATGAAAACGATGACATAGAAGGAAAGCGCTTGCACCAATTTTGCCCAGGAGTTTTGGTCAGGGGACAGGAGAGGAATGGGATGGTTTGTTGGGTGATACATGCCCATCTAGTTGAAGAAATCTTATGGGGGCAGAAGGGACACAATGACCAAAGCAAACATCTCTGAGAATAATTGCTTGCTCATTCTGCTGACTGTTGTCCTGCAGGTCTGCTCTAGACTTAGCCCTTCATTCCAGGAGCCTGGGAACCATTGTTCTAAGATCCCTTCCTTATCATGTTCACCACAATCACTCCCTTGGCCAGAGTCTCCCCACATTACAGTGAATGTTCTTTAAAGCAGGAACCTCGTCCCTATAGTCCCTGTTGGTGGTCAGTACCTAGCAGACTCAAAACTTGACATTTTCCTTTATTTGCCCACTCATTTCCCTGCTGTCCCCCAACTAGATCATGTTTCCCATTTATTAGTCATTCACAGTGTCACCTCTGCTATTCTAATTCCAGCCCTCAGCCAGCATCTTGGTCTGATTGCCACCTTGCATTTACACCATTAAAATTGTCACCCCGTCTCAGTTACTAATTCACTGCTGAGACGCAATATCCAATACCCACAACTTAAAGGAGGATAGTTTTGCTTTGGCTCACAGTGTGTGGTGGTTTCAGTTCATAGTCAGCTGGCTCCAAGGCATAGAGGAATGGCAGAGGAGAATTACTTATGGCATGGCAGCAGGAAGCAGAGAAAGAAAGATAAAGATCAGGAGAAGAAAGAGGGAGATTCACCTGTCCAGGCCACGCCCCCAGTAACTCACTTTCTCCAATGAGGCTTCACCTCTCAAATCACATTTAACATTAAACTCATCAGCAGACTAACCCACTGATGAGTATCAGGTCCCCATGATCCATCCAATCACCTCCCCAAAGCCCCACCTATGAGTGCATGCTGCTTTGAGTGACATGTAGATATAAACCACAGCACCTCCCAACTACTGTCTCCAGCTGGTTCTCTGTATCCAGTTGTTTTAGTTACTTTCTCGTTGCTGGGACAAAATACCTGACACCCAAAAGTTAAAGAAGGAATGGTTTGTTTCAGCTCACAGTTTGTGGAGGGTCCAGTCCGTAGTCTACTGGCTCCAAGGCAGGTCGACATGACAGAGGGGCGTGGCCGAGGAGAAACAGTCCATGGCATGGCAAGCAGGAGGCAGCAGCCCTCCTACTGCTTTCCCTTTCATTCCATCCAGGGTATAAGCCTATTGGTTGATGCCAGTCTAGAGCCAGGGTGGGGCTTCCCATTATCCACATCCAGGACTATGCTAAAACAATCAGACTAATTTAGTACCACACACCCTTAATCCCTATTCACACATGGCAGATCCAGCCAGCACCCAGAAGCCACACCTATGAACCCATGAGGCTTTGGGGGAACATCTAGCTGTGAACCATTACACCAGTCTACCTGGGTTTTGTTTGCAAACTATTCTTCACAAAGCTTCCAAATTATTTCTCTTAAAATCTTGGTGTACTCAGTTACACCCCCCCCCACCCCCTCCACACACTTTTAACAGCTCTCTACTGAGTGCATCCAAATCCCATAAATTGGTAACTGAAGTTTCCATCACTTCATTTGGGGACTTTCCTTCAGAAAATCATTCACTCCATTCAGGAATGTTTCCTCATTATCTCTAACCGTTCCTAGCTACCGTATCTTTTTTCACATCCACTGTCTCTCAACTCCTTCCTCCAAAGTTCCTCTAAATGATGGAGAAGTAGGTGACTATAGTACCTAACATGAGACGATGTTTTCAGTGCTGTTTAATACCAAGAATCCACATGGTTGGCAGTTCTGTCCCATCATCTACCCATGTTTTTCTTGATACATAAACATTTTAAATTATAACCATTCTGTAATATTGGAAAGATCCACTTCCCCGGATCAGGAAGATGTTGTGGGGTTAATCCATGGCTTTTTGGGGTCTCCTGAGACACTTCCAATGCTCTGCTCCCCCCCTACAGCCGTCCCACCCCCAGTCTTTTCTCCTGGGCCTCAGGGAGGCCTCCCCCATCCCCTGCTACTTTTGGCCGCAATCACTGGCTACTCTGAGGTCCTATAGTCCAGCCTCCTGGTCCAACCCACTGTAGCTTAAACTGCTGACCATCTTCCTCTATGAGTCTATCCATCAAGTAGAAGGCAGCTTCCCTGAGATAAGGACCCTCTGTCACACCAGTGTCCGCTGGGATGCAGCACAGAGCTTCAGGCACAAACACCTCTCCACAACGGATGCTGAATTCTTCATACTCTGCAAGTGCTTCTCTAACATTGCCATTTTATGCTGACTTTTTTCTTTGCATTTCTCCTCTTTATTTCCTGCTCCTCTTCATGAGCATTCCCTTTTCCTTTCTCATGTCTAAACTAAATACCGGTTATGTCTCCATGGTTGGAACTTTGCTAATGCTATACTTTAAAACACTTCAAACAGAACAATAAAAAAGAATAATAAAAGTCATAAATAATGCTGTTTTTCTTAGCGTTTCATCATGGCCAGGCCCTGTGTTCAGCACTCTGTTTGCCTATATCATAATGTAGCATCTGGGAATCCCCCACTGAAGGAAAGTGGAATATTCTAGAAAAGCAATACAAGCAATTTTCAGCTTTCTAGTGACCCACTTTCTTTCTCTGCCTGAACTCTTCTCCTTAATTTCTCAGTGACAGCCCTACCACATAGGAAGAAAGCAGCCAGGCAACTCATGAGAGTAGGCCCTTCAAAACTAAGGGTTAAAACAAGATGAGGGTCAGACATTAGCAATGCTTTCCATGGTCCCCATTAACCCAGGTGATGGAAAGGGAGATGGAGAGGATATGTCAGCTGAAGCCAAAGTGCTACTGTGGCTCTTCCCTCAATCAGCACCACACACAAGTACACACACACACACACACACACACATACAGGAAAATTATAAGAACCACTGAGCCTTGTGGTGTCAATCACAATGGCCAGCACCCTTTTAATAGGTCACTGGCCAAAGCACTGAAAGTTTAAATATGATTGGAGAGTATTTTAGTTCCCGTGGACCGCTATAATAAGACGGCCTAGACTATGTGGCTAATAAACAGAAATTTACTTCCCATAATTCTGGAGCCTGGAAGTCTAAGATCAAGGCACCGGCAGATTTGGTGTCCGGTGGGGTCCTGTTTATTGGTGCATGGATGGTGCCTTCTCACTGTGTCCTCACAAGGTGAAAGGGGCAGAAGTGCTCCCTTGAGTCTGTTTTATGAGGCACTGCTCCCGTGTGTGATGACTCTGCCTTCATGACCTGATTATCTCCCCAAAGGCACTGCTTCCTAAAGCATTGCTGTGGGGAGGGGACATTTCATAATAAGAACTTTTGGAGGGGAACACAGGTTCAAATCAAAGCAAGGAGAGAAAGATTATGGGATTGGTGCGGGCGGCCTCCCTGGTCCATGTGAGAACAAGCATTTCTAGACAGCCACTGTGGCCATGTTATGGTTGCTAAAGCGCTAACGGTGCGTATCCAAATGCATGTGAACCAAACCAAGTACTTGTGCACCAAATTTTCATTCTTTCGCTCTCTTATTGATTGGATGAGTGGCTGTTTATTAGTTTGAATTCTGCAAAGGCTGATATTTCATTTGATTTATGTAGCATGTTTCAGTCTGTTAATAGCAAGCCCATTTCTTGCAGTCAGTTCTTCAACTACTTAGGCCAATTTTTATTATGTTTGGTTTCCTCAGATTACCAAGAGAGAGACAGTGTTGTTGTTTTACAACATGAATCACTTCATTTTTTGGAAGCCTATTCTGACTTCTTTTAGACCGAGGAGCATGGACCCATTTCCAGAGCTGCAGCCACATTAATACATATGCTCCATGCAGACAATATATGCTCCCTACCAGCACAGCATTGAAGGGCTTAGCAAAGATGATAAGAAAAATAGGCAGTCACCCTTCTCTTGGGACTTGGGTCTATTGGTGTACCAAGCCAAATTTTTAATTTGGAGAGCAATTCTGCAGAAATAAACAGAAACTCCTTTCTAAACATTTTAATAAGAATAACCCCCCTGAGCCAATATGCAGTTGAATGCATTGCTTTCTAGTAATTTCATTTATACAACAGCTCCATAAGCTGTTTCTCTCTCCATATTCAGATAACCTTTGCCTCTAGGGTGACTGTAAAAATGATATTTTAATAATGTGCCACATCTGTGATCAGAAGTACTCAATGAAACACCCTCACAATCATATGGAAACAAGCTTCAGAGAACCCTTTCCCAGATTTAGGCAGAACCGGTGTGTCTCTTGTGCTACCTTTCATAGGCACATTTTTCCATATTGCCTGCAAGAAGTTTTGCCTAAAGATAAATCCTTAGAACAAAGCCCAGCTTTTATTTCAGCCCTGAGGCTTTGCCAGATCTGTGGAACTCACATATCAGTACTCTCCAACCGAAGCATGACGCCAACTCCATCCATCACTTAACTTTTTCTAATTGCCATATTAAGAAAAATATTGGCGGATGGCTCAATGAAATATGCACAAAGTCCTAGAGTCCAACCCTAGCACTGAAACATACACACACACACACACACACACACACTAAAATTAAACAAACAGAAAAGAAACCAGTGAAATTAATTCTGATACTACATTGTATTCAACACAGTATAACCACAAAATTACCAGTCTAATGTATAATTAAAATAAAAGTATACTCAGTTATTTTGTACATTTCTCCATACTATCTTCAAATCCCAACATGCATTTTACATTTGCAGGGGATCTCCGTTCAGAGGAAACAGATTTGGGGGGTTCAGGAGCCACATAAATAAGTAAGTACCACATTGGCTGGGTCAGCACCAGGTCACACCTCTCATGAAAGGGTGGTCTGTAACCACCAGCATCAGGGAAACCTGGGAGTCCTCCTAGGAATGTGAATTCCCAGGTCCGTCCCAGACCTGCCAAATCAGAGCTCTGAGGTGACTCTAAACAGATTGCATTTTTTAAAAAACAAGTTCCATAATGAGTGCCTTGCTTGCTAAAAGTTGAGAACATCTGTTAGGCTCCCTGTCCCTTAGAGCTGTCACCACTGTGGTCCCCAGAACTTGTCACCATGTGACCGAAAGGACAAGTGTACTTTGCCTAATGACCTAGCCATTAGGCAAAGCCCTGCCCTTGCCGTAAGAGTGGGGCTAAGCCTTTTGGAATTTGCATGTTGCTGCAACTTGCCCCAAATGCTAGACATGGAGCCACAGGATGTAATGTTTGCCTTGCTGGATTTCAGTCTTGCTTTGGTCTGATTTCTTTCTATCCTCCGTTTCTCCATTTTGGAACAGGGTTGTCTACCTTGTGCCATTGTATGTTGGCAATGTTTAAGTTTCCTTTTGATTTTCAGAGGTGCTCACGGCTAAGAGTTTGCATTGAGTCTCAGAGGGTACTTTGGACTTGGGCTTTTCAGCAGAGTTGGTAAAGCTTTGGGACATACAAATTCCCTATAATGAGTGAATGTGATCACTATGTATAACGAAAGTCTACCAACAAACTTAATTAATTAAAAAGACCCTTGGTAACTCTTGAATGCATTTGGCATAAAAAGATGAACATGAGTCTTTGGGGAATAAATGGTGAAAAGTTATGGTTTGAATCAAGAAGATCCCCAAACTCTCATGCATTCGTAGGCAGGGCTTTTGGCAGAAGACTGAATCATGGGGCCCTATAGCTGACTTGTGCTAGGAGGTGGGGTCTGTCTGGAGAAGCGAGTCACTGAAGTGATGGCCTGGAGAGGTGTATCTACCTCCCCCACTCCACACATTGTTCTCTACTTCCTGGACGCTGTGACACAAGCAGCTCCTCTTCAGCCATTTTCTGCCTTGGAGCCCAATGACCATGAGCCAAAATCAACATCCCTCCTTTAAGCTGTGAATGCTGGGTATTCATTGTGCCTCATTGATAAGAAAGTGACTAAAACAAAGATCTTCACCAAGTAATTCAACCTTGGACTTTCCAGCCTCCAGAACTACAAGAACTTTCTCTTTATAAATGGCCCGGTCTCAGGTGCTGTATTCTGTTATAGCAGCACAAAAGAGCCTGAGGTAGAGCATTCTTCTTGAAATAAAAGATCCTGCAATCTTCCAAGTTGAGCTCTTTACACCACAGGCACCCTGTGTGGCAGTGATTGGATCACTACAAATCTATCCACAATGTGCTAAATGGGTCAACATACACATTGCGTTAAACTCTACCAGGCAGAAACCCACAAACTCATCTGTTCATTTATTCCTTCTTAACCATACTTTGGTGACACCTTGCACTATTTTAGGCTCTCACGTGGAATTACAATACATTGTAAACTGCATGAGGTGCTAACTGTTAGGCACAAAACCAGAGTATAAAAGTTCCAACCCATTCCACATAGTGCGTCAGTATTTGGACTTCTTGGACAATAAAAGGCACTTTATGAAATTTCTATCCATAGGATTGATAATGTATTTTTATTATCATTACGTTGAAGAAAACAACTACAAAGATATACCCCCAAGAAGCAGCCATCAGCCTCAGACTTGTGTGTGAATTTTATTTTAGGAAAACATACACCTGGTCACAAAAAAATCTTCAGAAAGAATGATATATCATGAAACATACAGAATGGATTTGAATGATAAATCTGGGGTCACTGCCATGTTTGAGGGGCAGAGCTGATAGGAAATTTCTTTTCTTCCTGGAAAAGCAAGGTTAACTCAAGCTGTGAAGCCCTGATAGTCATCAGATTTACAGCTATCTAAAGAGGACCTAAATCCTGTAAAGGGTTGAGTTATGATGACTTCTGGGTATTGATTAGTGGAGCCAGCCAGCCCTGAATTCAGCAGAGAGCTAGGGAATGAGTAGCAGAGGGGAGATAGTCGTGGTTATGGTCTTTATGTAGTTTTCAAAGTCACTTCCGAAAAGGAAGATGAGGTAATAGTTGAGTATACCAGCAAGGGACATGAGGAACAGGAACAGGATGACACGCTTCCCAAATATGTAGCCAGGGGTGCTGGAAAAGAAAGAGAAAACCATAGATGCAGTAGAAATGATGCCTATTTCACAAGGAAAGTGTCGTCACTTCCAGGTACATGGGGCTTAAATTATAGCTCCTTTTGCTCAGCAATGCTTGGTTTACCCACTTACATCACATGAAAGGTAGAAATGTCTCCGCTATTATCGAACATATTTCAAAGCCAAGGTGAAGGAACCTAGGCTTCAAAACCCATCGTCACTAGAGCCCAGCAGTACCACTTTCTCTGCATTTTCCTGGCATCCGTAGCCCCAGTTCCTTGATGGTGGGAGGATGGTAGGTCTGTTGGTCATCAGGCAGTACCGTTGGGGATTAGCAACACCCTCAATTGAGTAAGCCCCTCTCCACCATATCCCATCTCAAGGAGTACCTGTAAGGGTGCCCCTGCCGGTGGTAGAATGTACATTGCAGGACTGTGGTAGAAGGGATGATCTAAGGGTGTCAGTAAAGCTAAGAGGTGCTTTGGTTCAATATATTCTCCCAAGGCTGACTGGGTATAACTCATGTTCCCTTAATGAGAGCTCAGCACCCAGCAATGGAAGACGGGTCCTTCCATTATTGAGTGGGGGGACAGGGACCTTCTAATACAGTCGTATCTTTCCCTCAACGGTCCTAAATCCTGAGCTGCTTAGGCAGAGCATCAGCAGGGCTCAGGGGGCATTTTCCCAAGTGAGATCTGGCTACCTAATGGCATGCAGGGGTGGCCCTATGTTCCCTCTCCCTCTGCAGAATCCTGTGTCTACTGTGGTTGGTCCCATCTGAGAAGAGCTAACATGTCTAGAAAATGCAGTCCAGTAGCTCGTTAAGGTTGTCAGCTAAGGCCCCGGCAAGGGCATCCTTTGACACTTGAGATAGCTCAAACAGAACAGCCAACTCAGCTAAACAAGAGAGTTAACGCAGCTGCAGGCTGTTTCTCACTGTATCAGACAGAGAGCAGAATTTGGCACCCACAGGTTTCAAATTAGGAATTTTATCTATTTGAAGGTAACCCCAAAGCTTCATAAAGCAGCATAATTTTCCTACAAGTGAGAGTTTGAAAGTCACTCAGCACTTAAGGCTCAAGCTCTTTGCCACTCAAAGTGTGATCTGTGCACCAAAGCATCAACGTCTGACCAGGACTTGTTGAAATGGGAAATCTCAGACTAAGGAATTAGAATCTGCATTTCCACAAGCTCCCTGTGTGACTCACGGACACATGAAAGTTTGAGAAGCACCACAAGTTTATGCCTCTTTGCTCCTCGGCCTACTTTATTCTTGTCCCCAAGGTCACTTGTTCACAGTCCTGCTTGGGCAGTGAAGGTGGTCTGGCTCCTTCCTGAGAGTAAAGTTAGCCCTAAAACCAAGTGTTGTTATTGAATTGTGTCCTCTTCAAATTTTTTATGCTGAGGTCCTAACCCTCAGTCCCTCAGAATTTGATAGAGATAGAGTGCTTTTAAAATTATGGGGTCTGATGGAAAAATACGATGTGTGTTGAAATTTTTGAAAAGTCTATTATTGCAAAGCTGCATTGCCATTAAATCCCTCTCACAATACTCCCCTTTGCTTCCAGCACCCTGAGCCTGTCCTTCTTGCCGCTTTCTGAAGCAGCTCTGGAAGTCCTTTTTTATAGCTTTAGTTGCGCAGCTGGGGCTGCCTTTATGTCCTGAATCCATTCAAATTGTTTTCCCTTCGTGGTTGTTTTAACTTTGGGGAAAAGCCAGCAGTCTCAAGGGGCCGGATCCAGTGAATCAGGTGAATGAGGACGCCCCATAAAGTTTTTACAAGCCTGCCTTTCTGTTGGCTAGCACTTGGAAGCAGCATCCACTATTTTTTTTTTAATCACACCTCATGGAGACATTCACGAAAGAAGACTTCCAGAACTGCTTCAGAAAGTGGCCGGAGTGATGGGATGGGTTTGTTCCAAGTCCAGAGAAGTATTTTGAGAGAGATTAATGACAATGTGTTTTTTTATTTAAACAATTTTAATATTTATCATATATTTCAATTACTTTATGAATTTAAATTGACAAATAATAGCTGTGTACATTTATGGAATACAATGCGATATTTTGATCTACATACTGCAGAGTCAATCAAAGTAATGAACACATCCATCACTTCACCCACGTGTCTCTTTTGTGGTGAGAATATTAAAAATCTCTCCTTTTAGCAATTTTGCAGTATAGGATACATTATTATGAATCACGGTCACTGTGCGTATACCCTTTGTACCCTTTGATTGACAATCTCTTTCCTCATCCCTCCTAGAGATAAAAACCTTTAAACAGGTAATAATGGGGGAAAGAGGTCACATGGAGGGTGCTAATCCGCACGCTCTGAGAGGAGTTAAGACACATATAGATACAAAAGGAAGACAAGACCCCATGCAGACAGGAGGGAAGCATGTATTAGCTAAGGACAGAGGCTGCCAACTCTGCCAGCGCTTTAACCTTGGGCTTCCAACTTCCGGGGCTGTGAGGGCACAAGCTTCTGTATGTGTTGACACCACCGAGTGTCTGACACTTTGTGACAGCAGAGAAAGTCACCTGCTAGTACCGGCAAAGGCAATGAAAAGAAAATAAAGAAATCCAAGTAAGGGATATTTGTGAGCCAGAGAAAAGAAGATTCAGGTAAATTATGAACAATCAAATATTGTGGTGGTTGAGATCTACCCCATGAATGAGACCACTGTATGTTTATTCCAGAAACAAGCAAAAATGATTTCTGAAGCTGTTTTGCACTCAAGATTTAAAAAAAAAAAACAAAAAACGAGGAAAAAAGTGATGCAGTGTCTCCTGATGAAACAGTGGTGTTCCGGGGTTTCAGCAAAACTGACCGAAGGTCTCAAGGCGTATGGCCCTACAAGGGCTGGGACCAGCATTCTTTCACTCCTGTGCAGTGTGGGGAAGGAAAAAGCACAGGTGTGTGTCCTGCACACGAGGGCCAAGTCAGAATGTGAGCTCAGGCCTGGCACCACATCAGACACATCTGTGAGTGTCTCTCAAGGACAGGGTCGGGGGCACCTCCTGAGAGGTGGGCTTGGTATGCACAGGGGAAGAACCTGCCCCACCCTAAGGCAAAGCTGCTGAGGACCTGAAATGAAGCAGGGGGCAGAAGGAGTTGTTGGGAGACTGGGCAGTGTGCACACGCAGTAGCTTTTGTCTTTGAGTATCTTTTTTTTTTTTTTGTACCAGGAATTGAACTCGGGACCCTGTGCTTGCCAGACAGGCATTTATGCCACTGAGCTATACCCCGGCAGCTTTTGTCTTTGAACGATCCAGATATTCCTTTCATTGTAAAAGTTGATATATAATTTTCTCTAAATGGACAGCAATGTCAGCATCTGTTATAAAGCATCGTTCGGACTAGGTGTTTTGTATCTATACATTTAGTTCTCACACCCTCTGTGAGGGCATATTATTAACTTATTTTCCAGCTGTGGAAACTGAGAACAGAGAGGTTGAGCAATCTGCTTAAAGACACACAGCCAGGAAAAAAAACAGTGGAAATTCAAACCTGCCCACCTGAGGCTGGAGTTCCGCTCTTTTTACCATACTGGTTTCCTGAAGACTCCCTCAGACCTTGGAGACCAGGATTTGGTTACTAGTTTTGAAACAAATGGGTCCTCCACAAGCTGTATAAAGCTTATATGGAAAAAAATGAAGTATTATGCTAAATCATTCCCATCTGGAATGTGCTGGAAACCTCTAGGATGAGTGTGGTAGTGTGAATGTTGAATCAGGAATCCAGAAGCTACGCCTCCAGCCCCACCTCAATGCCATGAGACCTCCAGCCAGCCACAGCGCTCCTTGCTTCCCTAAGTGCATCCCTGCCTCAATTTTCAATGTGCACACAAGGTCAGTAGGGAGACAGAACGCATTAAGGTCCTTCTGTTCTTGGTGCAAGCGGTCAGCACCACAGCACCTGCCTCGCATGCTCCAGGACCTGGCTTTGATCCTGAGCAGTGCACAGAATAAAAATAAAAGCTGTTCTTTCAATAAGCAAACATCCCTTTAAACCTGTTGACCTCTAAAGGAAATAAAAATTGTAAGCTCCGTGAATGACAACAGGATGTGGAATCCTGCATTCATTTGTGGGTCTCCAACAAGTGGCCCTCTGCCGGTATTTGTCAAACAAAGGAGCCATTCTCAGAAGGGAGGCAGGGACAGTTCAGATCCCAAATGCCTGCATATACAGGACCACCTAAACTTGTTGAAATGCAGGTTCCTGGGCCTCCCCACAAAGAGATTCTGGCCTCATAAACCCAGGTTTAGGCCCGGGAATCTGTATTTTAATAAGCTCCTCCAGATGGTTCTAACGCAGTTGTCAGGTGGGTTTCAGATCTACTGTGCATATGCCACACACGAGCAGCACGTACCCAACAAATAGGCGCTCGTAGCATATCCCTGGCTTTAGGGGAACCTGAGCTCTGTGATGTTCGTTGTGATTCGCTTGGCAGTTGACGTGGTGTGTCACAGAGCAGGTGCTCACCGAGCAGGTGCTGAGTGAGGGAAGAGTGGAGGAACGTGGAGAAGCAGTTACCTGCGTCCACTGTCCCTAAGAGTCGCCAAGAGCCGGGTTCTGGAGTCATGTGCTGACACTCAGTCACCAAAGTGACCACTCTTAGAGGCAGGGCCTCTAGGAGGTGACTGCACCCCAGTGGAATCAGTGACCTCATAAAGAGATTGAGAGGGGCACCCAGGGCCCCTGCCCTTGCGTCTTCTGTCCTGCAAGGACACAGCAACAAGGCACGGTATTGGGAGGAAAGAGCAGCCCTCACCGGACACCCCAACTGCCAGTGCCCTGGTCTGGTCTCATCAAGAAAGCCCAGTGGTGAGGATGTAAATTAATGAATACAGCCATTATGGGGAACAGCATAGAAGTGCCTCGAACCCCTATGCAAATTGGTGTGGATGTTTCTCAAAGAACTGAAATTAAAAATCCTCCATGAGCCAGCTATTTCTCTGCTAGGCATCTTCCCCAAAGAGCTTAAGACATCATACTTGCATACAAGTGTTTATGGCAGCACAATTTGTCATAGCTAAATCCTGGAAGCAGTCTGTATACCTGTCAACAGAGGAGTGGGTAAGGAAAATGTGCTCCCTGTATATAATGGAATACTACTCAGCTCTAAAGAATGACAAAATTGAGACAACAAAAACGAAAAACAGGGTAAGAGCATTAACAGTGGGATTTTAAAAAAAGGAACAAACTGTGATATACCCATGTACTCAAACCCCAAGATGACTGTAAACTGCATGAACTGCAAACATACACTAATAAAGTTATTTTTAAAAATTTTAAATGCCAGTGAAATCCAAAGAAACCATATATTCTTAAGATTTCCTTTCATCCTATATCCTGTTATCTTTGCCAATGTCTATTCATCCTCTAATACTGATTGGTTAACAAAACCTTGAAAAATGAAAAGGGCCTGCCTATAGTGACAGCTGCTTAGGAGGCTGAGGCAGGAGGTTTAAAAGTTCAAGGTCAGCACAGCCTGGGCAATTTAGCCAGACTCTGTCTCAGAAAATAAAGAAGTAAATAAGGCTGGGGGTACAGCCTGGCACACCCTGGGCTAAACCTCTGCTACCACCAGAAGGAAAAATTAGATCAGTAGGCTTGTTGGCATACACTTCTAATCCTCTAGGCGGCTCTTTGGCCTGCTGACATCCTAGGATGTCACTTCCTTTGTCACCACTGAAGGATTCCATCTACACAAAGGGCCCATTATCCACTGGAAGAGGGTGCTATTGTAAGTGCCAGAGCAGGGGTGAATGCAGACCAGGGGGAAACAGAACAGAAGGCTGAGGTCAGCGGCCTCTGTGTGTTCGGGCTGTCCCTGTCCTCTGGGACACTAGGAGTAGGAGTCTCAACCTCCAAGGAAGTGGGAGCATCCTGTAACTCATGATGGCTTCTTGGCATTGCCATGACTTATTTCACTGAGACCCAGATTTCCCAGTGCAGGTGTCATGAACGCATAGGGCTGCTCCGGGCTTCCTGTCTGCCGAGCTCTATAAGCAACACAATGGCGACCCTCTTCACAGCTTCATGATTGCAATTTATGTCCTCAACACTTCCTGCAGGTCCATGGGAGATCTGCTACTCAAGAGAACTTATCACAAGGTGCAAGCTTTAGGTCTCACTTCTCTCAACAAACAAATGAAATGTGTTACTCACAGGAGGCTGGGGAAGCCAGGCATAAAAAGTCGTCCTAACCCAACTCGCAAGGGTAGCAAGGGCAGGGGTGGGATCGCAAAACTGCAGCCCATGGCTTTAAAGGCCCCGTGTTAGTCTGATGTGATAGGGAGAAACGTTTTAGTGGAAAAACTAGACAAGTCCCCAGCTGCATTTTCAGAGCCCTCAAAGTTCAAGACAGATGAGTGATCCTGGACAGTCATCCCCAACACTGCCAAGGGAACTTTTGGAGCTTGAAATGGTAGCCAGAATATCATTCAGAATTACCACCTCTCCTGCCAGAAAAGCAGGCAGCATCCCGGCAGTTCATCGGTAGTCCCAGAGACCTACCTCTGAGTTCTCTCCCCCAGATAGCCCACGAAATACTTTTGCCTCACAAACAAGTACATCAGGCCGGCGAAGGCAGCAGGGACTAAGAGGAAAAATGAAAACATCCAGGTTAGTTTCACAGATGCCCAACCGTGTTTTGTAAATACAAGAGCAATGCAGTCATTCAGGGACTAATTCTGGCCACAAAATCTAGCAGAGACCACAGGTTCTGGTGACGGAGGCTGGCATGAACTTCAGATAGAAATCAAAGGGCTGACCAAAACTTAAGAATTCTCATGACCATACAATCATTACCTTATACCAGCCTCGGGGCATGGTTTATGAAGTCTCTGCCTGTCAGCCAGCATGAATCCTTCCACCTAACAGGCATCAGCGTGTCTGTTTCTAGATATGGAAAGTTGGGCCCAGGTGCTCAGAGAGGTGTGTGAAGCTGTCAGCCAGTAAGGAGGCGAGGGCAAGACTTGAACCCAGCTCTCTGCCCCTGAGGCTCTTGAAATCACATCCTATACTCCTGAGGTTCCCAGTAAAATACACTTCACCATTTTTTGGACAGTTGCTGCTGTTTCTAAATCAGAAAGGAGATTCTCTCTGCCTTCTTGGCCTTTAGGAAGGAGCTCTAAGTAGCACCCCAGTGACTGCCTGAACTTGGAGTTGGAAGTTGGAAAATCCAGCTCTCCCAGGAGCAGGGTTCTTGGTGCTTAACTCGTTCTGCATATGGACAAAGGGCTGGTTACCACCTTTCACTTACTAGGAATGAGTGAGAGTAAAATCGAGCCCTAGATACAAAAGTGCTTAGGAAACCTTCAAGCATTATTTAAATACCAAATTAACGGCTGCTGCTGATTACTGTTATACATCAGTCTCCTCCCTGGCGCTCAGGAACGTGGGTCTGTAAGCCTCCCAGACACCGGTAAGGAGCACTTTACTGTCACCATTTGACAGAGGAGGAAATTAAGCTCAGACCAAAAGATTCATGAGGACAACTGTCTCTTCCTAGATCACCTTTGTGCCTGAAATATATAGACTGTCAAAAAATTTTTTGTCAGATGGATCAAGAAGTCAGGCAATAATCACAGCAGTCAAAGCCAGGTCTTCCTGATTGCAAATCTACCACCAGCAGCAGCATCAATAATAACATTTACTGAGCTTGTGAAGCTGAACTATACAATACTGCCTTTTTGGGGGTCAAAAACAGTTAGACATGGGCAGGTACGAGGCTCCGTCTGACATATGCCACACACTGTCAGGGTTCCATGAACGCTGTTTAACTTGTTTCTCCTAGGAACAGCTAAAGGTCCTATTTTCCAGTGAGGAAACCAAGGCTAATAAGGCAGAGTAGCAGCCCATATTAGCAATGGAATTGCTGGATTTGCCCCCAATCCAGCACTCAGGAGGCTGAGGCAGGAGGATCGTTGCAAGTTCAAGACCAGCTTGGGCTACAAAGTGAGCTCAAGACCAGCCTGAACTGCATAGTGAGAACCTGTCTCAAAAAGACAGATAACAAAAACAAACAAACAAAAAAACCCTCTGTGTTGGAGCAGGTAACTAAAAGGGGGCACTCTAGAAGCTGTGATCCATCCTGTTCTCTGAAAGACACAAGATTGTCACAGTCTGACTTGCCTCAGAGTGGCCCCTGAGCTTTGTCACTTGGATGGTTCTGATCTAACTTTCTGGCCCATTTCTCTCTCAATGGGAAATCAACTGAACATGAACGAATAGAAATTAGCTTGGAACGGCTCCGTACCCATCGTGCTTCTGCAGGGGATGACAGGGATACCAGTGGGAATCTGGGCCACCAGGAGGCAACAAATCCAGGCTCTACAAGTCTGAAATTTAAGCCAGCCGCTGTGTCACTGGGACTTGGGGTCCCGCTCAGTACAGTGTGGGCTTTGGGCTAGAATGACTTCCATGGCTCCTTTCAGCTGAGGAACTCTACCATCTGGTATATTCAGAAGCAATGACAATCTTCAACCAATGTTAACCGATGCGCTTGAGCCCAGCAACACCGATGCTTCTGTTGACAGACTCCAAGCACCATCAGGCTCCCTCGAATTTACCTCATTAGAGCCGCTGCAGAGTCATCTCAATGAAGCACCATCTAGGACATAAAATGAGCCAGAACTCCTAGTCTGAATGGAGTTTGACTTGATTTTTTTCAAGTGACAATAGACACGTTCATCATTTCCCTCAGAGTAGGAATCGGAAAATGGTGAGCTTGCTGCACCTTCCAGGCACAGAAGGTGGTGATGCGGTGGTCCGGCCCCTGTCCTTCCTGACATGTCTGACTCTTGGCAGCAGTGTGTTCAATTACCCACTTTTCTAGGGTCTGTCTTGCCAGTCAGTCTGTGGGTGGCTGCGGTCTTATTTATCTCTATATATCCAGGTACGAGGCTTGCAAATAGTAGATGCTCTGTATATATTTGTTATGTAAATGAATAAAGTAAGAGGATACTTGTGAAAAATCCAGAATTTACTGGATCCAGAAGACAAGGGCTCTGGTCCTGCCTCTGTGCCTCAGCCATTGAGGAGCCTTCAATAAGTGACTTCCTCTCCCTGAACCAGTGTCCTCAGAGGTAATGGGGAGACTTACGTCTATTCCATGCACTTCACAGAGTAGGGAGAAGATGGTAAGGATTAAACAGCTCATCGGAGGATCGTCTGTGGTCTTTTCACGTGGCCTTGCAGACCCACAAAAGCTGGCCTGCTCAGACCAAGCTGCCACTGGACAGACGCCAACTGTGGCCAAGCCTGTCTGGTGTTAAATCTCCAAAGGTTCCTAAGTAATGTGCCTCTGCTTTCCATTCAGTGTTTTTTTTTTATTTAAAAAAAAATAAAAGTACAAAAACATATTAACAAACAGACACCAATTAGCATAAAAAATAGTACAATCACAACTGATCTATAGACAAGGTGACGTGGTCTCAACAGTGGTTATTGCTTTATCCATTGATATCTTCGAAGTGTAAATATATGAACCCATATACAGACATGCAAAATTAGTCAGGCCATTAATCCTCTCAACAACATAAAAACACAAAAACCAAACATCCAAAGACAGAAAACAAAACAGGCAAACAACAACAACAACAAAAAAAAACAAACAAACAAACAAAAACCACCTATAGTTGCTGCTTTGCATATCGATATCTTCGAAGTGTGTGTTCAGGATAATACATACAGACATACAATATTGATCAAATAACCCGTCATCAATTATTCCTTAGCATTAAGTGATATAATACAATAGTAGAACCATGTTAGAGACATGAAGGAAATCTGTTCAAAAACAAAGAACAGGTGGGACGAGGGAAAGGAAAAAAGAAAAAGACAGAAATGTATGTATGTATATATGAATATACATATATGCAGGAGGGCTAACATGGTTCCATTCAGTGTTAAATCAACTCTGGGAATTGATCTGTAGTTCTGACTTATTGAAGTCAAGACTGTGGGCTGCTGATAACCCTGGGGTAGCTGGGGACCTGGAATCCAGCACAGGGCTCCACGGGCACAGGCCCGAAGGAGCACCACCAGGCCAGGAGCTTATTAGCCGAAGAACCAAGAGACAGCAGTCCAGAAATAGACCCCTCAGGCACTCTCATTTACAATGCCCTTGTATCCCAGCTAACATGGCTTGTGGATTCAGTCACATGTAGCCTTAAACCACCCTTGTCAGCGCACAGCTCTCAACCAGCCACCAGGGAGCACGCATTAGCAACGCATTATCACACCGTGCGACACGGAGCCGGCCTGCAGCCAGGCCTCCCAAGGGCTCTGGGCTCCGCGGAGCTGCACAGGTCTGAGCTGGAGGTCAGGCAAAGTCTTTTCAACACAATATCCACCTTTTGAACTTCCTGAGATACACATTACACAAAAGAGAGTACCACGGCAAGTCCGAGTTACCTTGACTGCAAAGAAGCCCCGCAGTCCAGAGCACCACCAGGAAGGTAGGGTATGCATCCACACAGTTCTGGCTGTAGGATAAAGGAGGAGAGAAATCAGAGAAAAACATTGTTCCAGTATGGCCTGAAAATGAATCAGAACCTCCAGTTAATAATCACCATGGCACAAGGGCCCCACAGCCCCTCCCATCACCCCGCTCCCATCTACCCAGTAAGCCGGGCAACAACAACTATGTCCGCAACAGACGACAGCGGTGGGAAGCAAGCACATGTTCAGAATCCACTAACCCTCTTCCCAGGGTGAAACTGATCAAAGACTGGGTTTCCCGGTGTCTTCACTTTGGCAGGGTGTCTGTTCCTGGCAGTGCCTGTGCACTTCTTAGAATTCAGAAGAGAGCAACACAGACAGCAGGGTGTGGCCATAAGCAAGGCAGGGTGGCAGAGGAGAAAAGTATGGCTAAGGTAACGTTGTACACACAGATCCACCCACTTCTGCAAGCCAGGCCGAGAAAGTGATCTTCAAGCAGTGAAGAAGCCAAGACCCATTCACGAAAGCTTATGTAGAAAGTTAGCTCGCTGGTGGTGCCATCGCTGTGTGCCTGGCTCAGGTCCTTGCCCCACTGGGGGGCGGGGCTTCACTCTACTCTAAGCATCACACTGATGTATTCAACCGTCTTCTCTTTTACACTCAGCATGTTCCTACGAATATACAAGATAACTATATGAGTTTCCTCCAGCTATTTTAACAAGTAGCCACAAAATTGGTGGCTTAAAACAATACAAATGCATATCTCAGCGTTCTGGAAGCCAAGCGCCTCAGATGGATCTCCCTGGGCTGAAACTAAGGTGTGAGCAGGGCTGTGTTCCCTCTGGAGCTCTACGGGAAAGTTCCTTTTCTTGCCTCTCCCACTCTCAACGTCCCTAGTATTCCTTGGCTCGTGGTCCCTTCCCAAAGCTAGGAATGGCTGTTGGAGTCTTCCAGGTGTCTCTTCAGGAAGGTAGACAGAGTCAGAAAGCTGCCGCTGTTCTTGCTGTTCTTGTTGCTGCTTTCGTGGTAATGGAGATAGAACCCAGGGTCTGGAGCCCGCTAGGCAAGAGCTTTATCACTGAGGCCCTGCTCTATTCTTTCTAGTGTTAAATCGTTTCTACCTCCTCGGCTCCCAGCCAGGTAAAGCCAGGCTCCTGCTTGATCAGTCTGTCTCCAAGTCCAGGCTGTTAAGTGTCTGGCTATGCTAAATTACACAAGAGATGTACTCATGAGGAGTCTTCAGTCTAGATCAGAGCAATAAATAGACAGTAAACATGGAACAAGATGTGACAGGCATATGAGAGGGGGCAGTGGGACACAGCAGAAGAGGCACTTGACTAGGACTAGGTCCTCATCCCGTGTTTAACCAGCACTTCACTATTGGCAAAGCAGTATCTCTAGACTTAGTTTCCTTGTCTGTAAAACTAAGAGACTGAAAACAGTTCTGAGATCCAGGGAAGCTCGAGGAGTTGATGGTCTAGTATCAGACCAGCAACAGCAGCATAGCTGCCTGAGACCTTGTTAGACACACAAATGTATGTGTCCATCTCAGTCCTACAGAATTAAAAACTGAGGAAAGGGCTCAGCAATCTGCTTTCTCACAAGCCCTCCATGCACATGCTGAAGTTTGGGGACCACAGGTTCATGGGTTCAAATTATATAGGTAAAAGTAAAGATGTGATTTTTTCAATTGCTTTTTTTTTAAACTGCTACCATCAAAAACTGGATTGCTATGTGCTGTCTGAATATGGGAAGCGTGCTCCCAAACACTTCCCATAGGCGCATCAGAAGCTTGGTCCCCGGAGAGACCCCCACTGGGAGGAGCTATGCAGATGTTTAGGAGGTGGGGCCTAAGGGGAGGTCTTTAGATTACTGAGTACAAAATAAAAGACAAATAATAAGAACTAGGGAGAAGGTCTTTTACAAAAGGAAAGGGAAAGCAGAGGTGGAGGAAAGAGGAAAGGGGCAAAGGGGAAGGGAAGGGAATATAAAAAGAATTAAGATGCTATATGTATATTTACCAGCTCTCCACAAGAACGTAATCATTACATATTGCAAACATGCTAATAAAAAAATTTAAAAAAGAACTGGGAACACACACACACAAACACACACACCATGTCTTCTCTCCCTCTCCCTCTCCTTCTCTCGGTCTCTCCTTCCGGGCTCGACCTAGGAGCACTCACTCACTCTGACACGTGTTCTCACTATGACATGTTCACCTCTTCAGAACTGAGAGTCCCTATTTACTTAATAAATGGCCCATGTCTGGTATTTCACTATAGTTATGGAAAGCTGCTAATACACCTGGAACAGGCAGCACTTGATCCATATACTGCGCAGACTCCAAGCGATCAGGCTGTCCTCGCCTGGTCACAGGGACCTCCATGCCCCTCTGATGGCCAAAACAGTCTTCCCTGGAGAAGTCAGCAAGTGTAATGGGCAAGGAGTCCACGAGTCCTGTCCTGGGAAACAGGCACAGCCTAAGCCAGAGCAGGAGGAACTCACCGCTCGTGACCTTGAATTTTCACTGAGCTGATAAAAACTCCAAAGGGTAGGAGGCCTCCAAGAGGGATCCGTTTGGATGCCATGAACAAACAGGTGCAAAGTTACACCTGTGCACCAGCCTCACTTCTATTCTGTTCTTATCTAGTAGGAGAGGCACAAAATTACACCTTCAGGAGTGAGAAAATGTGATTCATTTCCCAGCTCAAGAAACCTAGAGAATTCAACCAGGTGGTTGAATACCATGTTCTGTCAATAGCATATAATATCTATGCTCTTGTAGTTGGAAAGTCTATTTCCCCAGCTTCTTCCTTGTTCTCATGTTTTTGGGTCTTTTTGTTTGTTTTTGAGCAGTGATATTCTTTTTTAGTTTAAAAGGGAAGTAAATCCTTAGCTGTCCAGGAATTTTCTCATTTGAGAGAACTGTCCAGTGTGACGTTAAGTCCATCCTTTAATCATTCCTATTATTTTAAGTCACCTTGGGTCCCAGCAAAACACGGTCTGTCAAGTTGAACGAAATTCTCCCATCAGAGAATGGACTAGTTCTTGTGATTTCCAGAATATTCTCTGAGTCTTATCCCTCAAGGTGGCTCCAGCCTGTCCCTCTCCCCATTCAGGATTTCCAGGCAGGCACTTGTGCCACTGAGCTACATCCCCAGCCCTCCCACTGAGGATTTCTATCTCAGTCTCCAAGCCAGTTTGCTCCCCCCACAAACACACACACCTTGGGGCGCTGCTGCTGGGCTGAATTCAAGGGAGCTTTGGATAGTGACACAGCTGAGCCCTGCGTGGAGCTACACAGCTGCTCATGGGTTCACACAGCCCAAGGCCAAAGCCAAGGCTGCCACGTGGCTGTGGGAATGCAGGTACTTTTCCCAGCCTCACAGCACCTCCATTTGCTCAGCTGTAAGAGGTGAAGGGAGACCTCGGCAACCACCCTGCTGCGCTGTCATGAGAATAGAGTGACTGGAAGCTCTGTGAGGTTCACTGGAATCGTTCTGCAAATAGTGGCTATTGTTGCTCCTTGTCTTCTGTCTTCCCGCAGTGGAAATGTCTTTTTCTAATGACATACTGTGGTTGCTGTTGTCCTCATTATTATTGTGATGTATTTTCTTTTAGGGAGTCTCGTGCCATTTTTTCTGCAAAACTGACAAACCCATTTTGATTGACATTTCTTGAAGATGAGCTGCTCAGCAGATCTTGCAATAATTTGCTGTGCTATGTTCAGTCTGATGCCCTATACTCTTCCTGTTTTTATGGAGAAAGGGGCTTGTATTGTTTTCCTTTTCATGCTTTCCATCTCTAGGAATACAGTAGAGGAATGCTTTAAGGTTCTGTTCATTGGCGTGGATTGATTTAGAATGAGGAACTATGAATAACAGTCAATAAAGAGCATCAATACTAATCAGTAAAGTCATTGTACACCTATCACTTTCAAATACCTGTACACTTCTACACTACTTGGAAGTGAGGCTGCAGTGAGCGCCAGTAGATACAGGAGGAGAAGTAACATTAGGGTGCAATGTTTCAAAATGCATTTTAGAAAAAACCAAGGAGGTGGGGGCCCTTGTGATTAACTAAGACATTGCCTTTTAGAGGCCCAGGAATCAGAGTGTCCCTGAATATGTCCTAGGTTCTCAAAAGTTCGGGTGTCAAGAGCTTGTCCTTCCCTGTAACACTTGTTAAGGACCCTGGAGTTGGAATCCAGAGAACACATTTTAGGAACTTTTGCATCTCCAGAGACCCAATCTCCTTTCTGTCCTCACAAGAAGACTCCTTAGGCCCACTAACTGACCTACGGATTTTTCTCCAGGACTAAACTCTGACAAAGGTTGTGCTTGTCCTCTGAGAACAGAGCGCCAAGTGCATTTTGCACTTGTGAACAAAAAATGCCCAGCTCTTCTTGGCTCTCAACCCCTGACTCAGTGCTACCCTCAAGGGAGATGGATGGTGGAACAGATCAGCAATCAAGGCCGAGTCTGAGCTGATGAACCACCCATGCCAGCTGTAATGTCCATAATCCCCTGCCTCAGAACCTCCACTTTTCTGTATCTGTCAACAGTCATATTTTATGCTGGAATAAAATGCACCCATCTACTAGCATCATTTATTCTTTCCATTTTTCTTCCATATCCAGGGCATCTAAACATTTGCAATCCCAGAGCTTATCAACCAAGGTTTTGATCATGAAACTCTGACAGGTATATTTATGTGTAAATTATATGCAGTACATGCTCTACTGTCAATCTGGTTATTTAAAATGAATGCAGCTTCATTTCTTAGGCTTTGGATAACAAGATTAAATACACACTCTTTTCCTCCTGTACCCCCACAGATATCCTACACCCCTTTCTGGCATTTTTAGGGCCCTTGAAGAAGTTTTTCTGGGGACAACATCTACTAAAACAACACATACTCCCTCCCAGTAGTCTGTGACACAGGAAAACAGCCTGGGTGCACCTGGCTAGCGTGCAGTAAGTAGTCTGTTAATTGATCTCTGGCCCTGGTATGGTTTGTGTCTAGACGTCCCCCCAAAGCCTCATGTAGTGATGCTTTTCAGAGGTGGCTAAATTTAGAGTTTGTGATTGACTCATGGTCCAAAGCTGGGATTAAGTGTGTAAGTGCTACCCCTGCCCTACGGTGGGCAGCCTGCGTACAACGTAAGGGACAGAAAGAGATTTGTCCTCTCTCCCTCTCTCTCTCTCTCTCCCTCCCTCCCTCCATCCCTCTGTCTCACTGCTATTGCTGTTTTCCACCACCATGAGCTGTTGTGATTATGAACTGAAACCTCTACAAACTACAACTTTCCTCCCTTTAATGCTGGGTGTCAGGTATTTTGACTCAGCAGTGACAAAAGTCACTAAGACAGGCTCTTTTTACAATTCACACTGTCACACTCATGCCATTGCTGGGCCACAGAGGAAGTGGTTTTTGTAACGGAACCACAGCAGTGTCTGAGCAATTTTACTTCTTAGTTCTGCTACCTTTGCCTTACTTCTGGGCCCTCCCTGCATTCTCTCCTCTCCTTTCATTCCTTTGCTGCCCCTCTCACAGGAGCTAAGTGGCAAAGACACATAGTGCAAACTGGGCACAGCTCCCACACAGGACCCCTAATAGCAACAACTGATTACCCCTCACCCCCCTCTTGTGCCTTCTTATCTCTGGAGCCCTATGTAATTACAGAACTTCCAAACCACTGTCCCAACCACCAGCCAAAGTGCACTTCTGCAATTTAGAGGCCGATAGCTAACGAGGCCAGGTATAAGCACACCGGCTTCTTAGAAACCACTGTTTAGCTCCTGGGGACAAGTGACAGAAACTGGACAATTCTGCCTGCCTTGTTTGTTGTTCCTTGCCAGCAAAATGAAATCTTAACTTCTAAGATGATGCAGTGAAATTCCACTGTGACTTCTCCAGAGTGGAGGAGCTAGACGATAAATAAGAATGCTGGTGGTACACGCCTGTAATCCTAGCACTCTGAGAGGCTGAGGCAGGAGGATCACAAGTTCAACCCCTGTCTGGGCAAATGAGTGACTTATTAAAACCCATTCTTAAAATGAAATATACAAAGGGCTGGGAATGTAGACCAGTGAGAAGATCCTAGGTTCAATCCCCAGTAATGCCAAAGAAAAGATGCAGTATCATAGTGAAGGTGCCATCATCTGGACATCTGGACATCTGGACAGGAGAAAGCTCCTCTTCCATGGTGGTTGTGCTTTCTTTGGACTCCAGGTTCAGAGAGGTTTTGTTTGGCTTCATCCCTGATCAGACATCTTCTTTGAAGCTCTTGCATCCCCCTTGAAAATACTGCAAAGGAGCTGATGGCAACCTGCATGTTTCCCCTGTTGGCCTCCAAATGGGTCTACACTGGCTCTTGGGTCACATCTTTAAACTTCCTACACTGATTCTAAGAATGGATGCCCTCGTGGGTCTCTCAGCCAAGAATTTCTTAGAGTTAATGGGGGGGGGGTGTGAGCAGTGGAGCAGAGCAGGTGGATGGGACAGAGGGCATGGAGCCTGGGGTCTCACTAAGGTAGTGTGAGCACTCAGGAGTGGCCTAAAAAGGCCAAAGGCCCAGACAGGACAAGGTCCCAGAGCATCAGCCCGTGACACCCCTGCCAGCGTGTCCCTGCGTGGTCGGTGCAGACCAGGCATACAGTAGTGTAGAAGGTGACGGAGAAATGGGTTGGCCTTCCTTGATTTTTCAAAATAATGAAAAACTGCAATGGGAAAGGCACCTGCCAAGAGTTCTCTAAACATCCCCGTCACCACAAGCACACGCACCACCTAGGTGAGGGCAACGACTGAAGAGGAGGCATCTGGCGAGCTGGTGTGGAACTGGCCCATCAAGCTCCCTTGCAGTCAATGTGATCCTCAAGAAGCCAGCAGTGGCCCAAGGGGGACCCTCCCTCCCAGGTACCCTCCTAGTGTTCCCCATCTTGGTGGGTGAATCCTCATCCTCACCCTCAGCCCTGAGTTTGTTTGAGCTGTATTGTCATCCTAAACATACCTTCCTCAGTGGGCTTGACTCCCCTTTGAAAGGAGCTCTGGGGACCTCAAAGCCACCTCTGGGCTGGAGCCTCCAACTAAAGCTTCTGACTGTCTTTGATATTTCTGGAACTCTGGAGGTCACTACCCCACCCCATGTACCCACTTCCTTCCTTCTAACATGCATACGCACGAGATGCCCAGGGTGTCCACAAGGCGTTCCCGGAGAAGTCCCACCTTACAGGAACCCACCTCCTGGACACACTGAAGGTTGGCCTGGCCAAGCATGTGTCCTTGAAGGGGATCTTCCTTCCTGCAAGGAGGCTCCCCAAACCCCCATCTCCGCCCTGTTAGTCAGCAGCTCCAGGGTTTGAACTCACTTGGCAGTGTAGACTCGTTCAAAGGCAACAGTTCCCGTCCTCTGGAAGCTCCGCCCATTGTGGGTCTTGCTTTCGTGCTCCACCTTGTGGGCAAAGAACGCTGCCAGAGAGAAAAGTTTGGGTTTGGTTCACGTCAGACATATTTAGGAGCCTGCTATTTTACTGTAAAAATTAGAACATTGCAGTGCTTCCTTGAACTGAGCTCCAAATATCCCTAAATGTCCTCCATCAAATATCACTGCAAAAATGCATTCAGCAGCTGCTCTCTCCGATCATTGTGTTTGGTGCTGAAGATACAAGGACAAGCGATAGAGAGGCCTTGCTTTCAGGCTCTCACAGTCTAAAGAAACAGACAAAGAAGTAAAGCAGAAATTCCACCAGGGAGCATCATGTGAAAATGAGGTTTGGAAACCCAGCATGGCACTCAGGAGGCTGAGGCAGGAGGATTGCAGGGGGTTTGAGGCCAGCCTGGCCTACATAATGAGTTCAAAATTAGCCTGAACTACATAGCCAGACCCTACCTCAACCCCTACCCCCTCAAACAGGTCTTTGTGAGAACATAGTGCCATCAGGGGTCAAAGGAGGAATCTTCCCTCATTGTTTGGGTCACAGAAGGATTCCTAAGGGGAATAACACTTTGGACAAAATCTGAAGAACAAGCAGGAATTAGCTGAAATTAGATGAAAGAAGCAGGGGACAAAAGGGAGATCACACTTTTCCACTGGAAGAGCATGTGCAAAGGTCCAGAGGCAAGAACTCTTTGTGAATTAAAACAAAACTATTTGTGAATCTAAATGTCCTGCTTATGACAGGGGAATGGAGAAGACGGGGGAGCAGGACCCGGCAGAACTACAGAGGAGCCCAGAGAGGTGGCCAGTGAGCTGTTCTTCCAGGGACATGGCTGAGCTGTCGCTTGTCTCATACCAAAACAGAGCAGCCAAAGAGCCGTGGCCAAGGAGCTTCTGTCCCACTCGCTCCCAGCAAACAGAACACGTCAATTACGATGGCACGGGGTGCTGTGCTGCAGGTGAAGAAGGGTGAGCCTGGGAAGCACCATCAGGTGCTCAACAGGACGTGCAGCCTTCGCGAGAGAGCAAGACCTGGGGTGGGCTGGAGGCAGCCGCCGAGAGGAGTCCTCTGGGCTCGGCAGTGCCTGGGACCTTTGTGAGAGCCATGGGGAGAAAGGCAGGGCATAGTTCTGCTCGAGAGCAACAAGCAGTTATATAGGACTTGAACATAGGACTCAGAGCCACGGAGGGGGAGAAAGCCGCTGAGGGTGAGGGTGTGGGCAGGGAAGGTATGCTGAGGGGACAGTTTTGCAGGGTGTGGCTCTAAACTGGGCAGTGTGGGAATAGATTCCTGACTTCTCTTTCTTTTTCTCTCTGCCCTCTTGCTTCCTGTTATATTCCTGTACTCCAACTTCAAGAGGGAACGGAAGGAAATGGTTGGTTCATTTCCTTTCATCAACCTCGTATGTTAGATTTATTTTTGCCACTATCCAGGCATGGTGGTGTATGTCTGTAATCCCAGCACTTGGGAGGCTGAGGCAGGAAGATCACTACAAGTTCAAGGCCAGCCAGGGCTACACAGTGAGTTCAAGGTCAGCCTGAACTACACAGCAAGACTCTGTCTCCAAAAAATAAATAAAGTAAAATAAAATAGGCACGAAAAGGCCATCCTTACACATTGTACAGATGAATAAAAGCCTTTAATTTGGGGAAAATGCACTCTGTAAGCACATGCCCATTTTGAGCATATCTGTAGGGCTCACTTGTACAAAGAAGAGACCGTCTGCCCTCTGGGCGTTTGGGTAGGCTTGTTACATGCATGCCCCTGTTAAGCCTTGCACAGGCTCTGCAAGCCAGAAGAACTGTCCCCACTCTGTAGACAAGGCCACCACCTCTCAAGGAGATGAAGTACCTTTCTCACAAAACTGGGACGTGGAGATGCTGGAAATTCAAATCTCAGTTGAGGCAGTGAGGATGTCTCTCCTTGCTGTCACGTGAAAGCTGGCTGCGGGGTTCCACCTGCTATGCAGCATATAATACACTTGCCCCGCATAATACTTATCAGAGAGGACAAGGGAAAATCCTGATCATCCTTCCACAACCCAAGAGGGTAGCCCTTGCTCTGAATGTATAAACAGGGCTAATGATAAGAAACTTGGGTTCTTCCTCAACTAGCAACACAACTCGGGAACCCTTCTCTGCATCTTCCTCTCTTTCTTCAGAAAAACAAACACCTCCTTTTCCCCAGGCTAAGGCTTCCACCGATGATCCTGGCCCATTCCTTTCACCCTCCTTTCATCACTGCTCACATCTCAGCCTCTTCTCCTCCCCTTTATCCTTAAAGCAGCATCGGAAACTCTTTCCTATCCACAAAACAAAACAAAGGCAAGTCTGCCCCATTCACTATTCCACTTGGATCTACCTCTCCTTCCTTTTTAAGCTAACCAAGTGAGCACTGGCTACTTTCTTCTGCTCCCCACTGCCATTCGCTCCCCATCCCCTTAGGATCCTACAGCAGATTGCAGAAATGCATCCAAAGACCCTCCACACACTGGTCTCAGCTGGCTGCCAACAAACATTAAGCCAAAAACTAGCAGGAGCCACATGCAGGCGGGGCTGCAAACCGCTGTGGAGCCTCTCCGTGTGCTGGGCACTGCTACCTACCAAACCTGTGCTATCTCATGCCATACCTTCCACAGCCACATAGAAAGATTATCAATAACTCCACTTCTCAGGTGAAAAACCCAAGCATCAGAAAAGTTAAATGCTGAGAAATGACATATCGCAGAAGGGAACTTACAACTGGCATTGTAAATACAGAAGCAACAGACACAGTCTAAGTTTGCCTAGACAATCATACCAGGCCCATGGGGCAGCAGGTACAGGGCAGCAGACGCCAGCTCACCATAAGAAAGAACTTCCTAAGTAGCAGGTGTTGGGATTAATTAATCTGAGGCAATATAAACGGTGTCAGTGTCTCCTCTCTGTAGTCAGATGTTTGAGTTTGAATGCCCGCTGTGCCATTACTAACTTTGGGACTTTCCACCAATGGTGTGACATCTCCGGCCTGGCTGCACATCTGTAAAATGGAAATGAGTAATCTTGTACATTTCATAGGTACAGAGATTAAAGGAGATGCCGCCGTGCACAGATGAAGCATTGTGCTCGCCCCAAGTGACCTGTCATAGGCCTAGGCATAGGCAGGGCAGGCACAGTGGTGTATGAGCTCCCAATTACTGTAGTGACCGGGCATGGTGGCACCCGCCTGTAATCCCAGCACTCGGGAGGCTGAGGCAGGAGGATCCTTTCGAGTTCGAGACCAGACTGGGATACAAGGTGAGCTCAAAGCTAGCCTGAACTGCATAGGGAGACCCTGTCTCAAAAAGACAAAAATAAAATAAAACAAAACAATTACTCTAGTGTTCACATAGGAGCAACTGGGGATGTAAAGATTCTTGCACTGAGGAAGACTCATGAATCTGTGATTCTGTGTCTAGAACCCATCAGGCCCTGAGTCAGATGGGTAAGGCTTCCGACACGGTGCCCGTGAGGCTCCTTGTGAGTGCTGGGGTGGAAACTGCAGGGACCAAGGGATTCAGCTTCCTTCCTCAACCCAACACTCCCCAGCACGGCAGGCCCAGGCCATCTTCCTTATTGGCTACTGAACAAGAATATATTTGGAGGAAGCCACCTCTCCTGGAAGAGAGGGGAGGGTGCTAACTTCTCCTACCTTTCCCTGCAGCCTGAGGTCTGGGAACCGAGTCCTGCCAGAGGCCACCCTTCCCCGGCATTCTCTGCTGTCGCCACACTGCCTTCACCACGTCTTGCTCCGTGTCCCAGAGCCCCCTGACTCTCTGCTCCCCTCTCAGTCTCAAACTTCATTAGCTTGGTTTCCGGAAGAAATTACTTTCTCCAAAGGCAGCTGCTTCTCTCCTTATGATGGAATTACTTGCCCATAGCCCATCACAATTTAAAACTATAGTTTAAGTCAAAAATGCATTGGATCCAGCTAGCCTGTGGAACATCACAGCTTGGCTGATTCTAAACATGCAAGAACAGTTCCACTAGCTAACAGTTGGGAAAAACCGTCTAACACAAAGCCTATTTTACATCACTGAGCATCTCAGCATTTTCGCTGAAGGTAGAAAACACAGACTGGTTGCATGAGTATATTTCTGCGCTGATGTAAAGTTGAAAAATCATAACCGGAATCATCGTAAGTGGAGAAGCATCTGTTTCCCCCAGGTTTCCTCCTGTCAGAGCCCCTCAGCAAGAGAAAATGAAGGTTCTCTGCTGCTATTCATAGAAAATGTATCCTTCTATACTCCCTGGGCATCCAGGCTTGGATCGTTCTGGTCTGGATTTTTTACAACCATGTTCAGAGATCTTGATGACTAAATTGCATTTGAAGGCAGAGGAAGAAGTTGAGGGAGGCAGGCTGGGCTGTGCCCATCCTCCCAAAACCAGCCTCACAGGGCACTAAGACTGTGGCCACATGCTGTCATGGTCACGTGTGGTACTGTACCTTGCTCTCTTGGGACACAAACAGAGCTTCCGGTGCCTAGTAACAATAGGGAAATGTTTTTCAAAGCTAACAGGAAGGTTCCAGAATGGCAGTTGGGGGTGGGGAGAGAGGAGCACAGTTTTTGTATATTTCTCTCAACTCTGCAAGATAGGTTTAGTGTTGCAACCTCGAGGTTAATTAGAATTGCAAAGAGAAGCTCGGATGTACATCTAGACCTCTGTATTTGCCTAAAAACTCACAGTACAAACAAGGGAAGGTGTTGTCTCTCAGCCTATTTGAATTTTCTGGTTGCTCAGAACAAATATATGCAGCAGTTACAAAAAGTCCTGAGAGGATTTCAGCACCACCTGGGGAGTTCATGTCCTTCCCTGCAAGGAAAGGGTGACCAACCTCTGAGAGGGGTGCGGTGACCATTCTGTGGCTCTCCATGGGCAGCGGAAGCTCCCTTCCCCAAGTGTAAGTGGGATGGCTCTGGGGAAAGTCTCTCTGGCCACACACTGCCCTAGCTGAGAAGAGACAGGGGTGATGACATGCATGCCATACTAGCCCACCCTCTTCTGTTTGCCCAGAGTGAAAAACTGTCCAGCCTAAAAATATAGCTGCCCTTTGATCCACACTTATATCTCCCCAACTAGAAAGCCCCCAGGACACACATCATTTCGTGGAATTCTGTTTGTGGGGTTATCGTATTCCATTCTTATCTATTTCACATGGTTTGTGAGGGGCCAAGGCTTTAGAGGTGGTTGTGAAGATACTGGCATTTGGCCACCTATAACTGTACCTCCTCTCCTATTTGTGCTATGGAAGAAAATTTCATCCCATCTGCCAAAAACGATTGGGATTCTTGCCATTCCCCTCCAGTCTGTTCAAGGTTTGCTGCACTGCTGTGGAGAGGCCAGTAGCCTTGGGATGGAGCAGAATTGGGTCCCTGTCATCTCAGTTAGGGAAGAAGAGACTGTTCACACAAGGAGCCAGGCAGCTTCCCTGACTTTTTTCTGAACTGAGAGGAACCAGGTGAGAGTGAACTTGAATTTCCCAGCCGAGCGCAGCCCTGCATGGGCAGGTGAGAGGGCAAGGGTCCCCTATCATACTGAAGGGTAGAGGGAGCAGGCCGGAGCTGAGGCTCTACCTGGGGCTGGACCGGCACCGCCCATCCACCCATGCGACTGTCTTCAAGGAGACAGGGGGTGGACCACTGTTGCTGTTGTCCTTTCCTGAAGCTCTCCTGCTCGCTGCTGTATCCCCAGATGGCCAGGGTTCCTTGCACAGCAAGGTCTCTGGAAACACACGCGGCTTGAACGTTGACCGAAGCTCTTGTCCAAAGAAGCCCCACATGAAATAACAACGGGGTGAGGAAGTGGCGGCTTAATAACCAACTGGTTCCCTTTCTAAGCTGCAGCTTGATAGTGTGCGACTTAGAATGAAGTGTTTGGGTTCAAAAACTGCAAACTGCTGCTCCACAGAGGAAATTCACTTGGAGCGTGCAAAGTTGTGCTCTCTGGCGTGAGAGGCTGAGGGGAAGCCTGGCTCTGTGACCAGAAGGTGAAATTACAGAGCCTGGCACACTCAAGATGGGGACAGACACTGGAATACACCAAAGTTCTAACAGTGAAAGTTCCAAAATTTGACAGTGTGTAATATTCAGTGACTGTCATTAAGCCATGGCAGTTGCCCTTAGCAATGACCTTCTCTATCTTATTAAACTGTAAAATACAAAGCCGTTGGAGATTCTCAGTCTTCTGAGCCTCCCCCCAACTCAACAGTTTAAGGAGATGGTTCTGCAGAATGCTTCTTTCCTTTTCAGTCCTGGATGTCCTGTCTGGTTTCATACTGACCACAATGTTAATCAGAAGGCAAATTGCAAATGAACTCTCTCTCTCTCCCTCTTTCTCTCTCACTCTCTCTCCCCCTCCTTCTCCTCCTCTTCTCTATCTCCCCTCTTCTGCCTTCTCTCTCTGTATATAATGAATATGAAAAATACTTCAACAGTTATACTTTGCTAGAGAAAAAGAATTCTTTTCTTCAAAAGAAAAAGAATATGGAAGTAAAATAATGAGACAGTTATTTCCCCTTTACATCTACTAAATTCATCCCCCAGCCCCCCCTTCTATCCAGCCTACAGAAAACAGGTAACCTCAGTTGCATTCAGGAAAGTTAGCTAAGCCTGGCATCTGAGTGAATGTGTGTATCTCATGTTTCTTTCCTAGGCAACTCACTTTCCACCCTTCCCATGGCCACATATTAAATGCTGACTGAAGACAGTTCTGAGAGGACTTTTTCTTCCAACCCCTTAGGGTTGCTGCCTTTGCTCTGCAAACCTGACTAGTTGACACCACCACAGGGAAAGAAAGATCAGACGGAAGAAAATGTCACATTCACATAAAAGTGCACACACCCTTCCCAGTCAAATAAACAGGAACAAATAGAGACCAAACAAAATTGCCTGTATGAGTGTACACACACACACACGCGCGCACGCGCGTGCACACACACACACACACACACCTATCTCACACATCCCTTACCGTTCTGGACCACACTGATGAGGGTGACGATAGCCAACAGGACAACATTGCCCACGGCTTCTTGATCCATGCTTGCTTCAGGCTCTCCACAGGAGACTGGCGTGGCCCGGCACTGCAGCCAGCGCAGAGCAGGAAGAGGAAGTGTAGGCCTGCACTGAGTCTTTCATCAGAATTTCCAAAGGTCCCCAGCACACAGTTACACGGTGCTGCCTTGTCCTTCCCCTCTCCTCCTCCTCCTCCTTCCTCCTCCGCTCCCTCTTCTTCTCCTTCTCCTCCCTGCTTCTTCTTCCATTCTTTCTATTTTTTTATTTGCCACTGAAGTGTCTGGGAAGCGCCAGGAGAAGCAGGGTGTGGGCGGAAGCAGACAGGCCAGCACGCTCACCTGCCCTGTTCTGTCATGGAAGGCCTCCATGAGTGTCTATAACAAATCTTGGAGCAAAACCCGGACCAGCATGAGAACCATGTAGGAGTCAGAAAGTCTGGAAGCCACTGTCACCTCTGACATCAACAAGTAGACAAAGGGGCAAATGGCACTTTTTATGTATGCAGTACCAAAAAGACCTGTGTCCTGAGTACTGTCCGCTGCTCCTTGAACTCCTAGGAAGAAAATGACACTTAACACATGGTAGGAATCACAGTAGCAATCACATAAGCTGGAAGGAAGGAAAGAAGGAAGGGAGGGAAGAGGGGAGGGAGATGTGTACGATATAGTTCATGTCTCTGCTCCTGCAGAATAAAAGTAATGAAAAGAACTAAAGATTTAAGCCAAAGATTAAAACCAAAACAAGGAATGTACAAGGGTCCAACATGGAGTTTCAGATGATGTCTGAGGAAAACTTCCAAACAAAGATGATTAAACATTGCAATTAGCTTTTCTAAGGCAATTACAGAAATACCTTCCCTGAGATTCTTGCCAATCTAAAGAGCAGTGAGTCTCTACTGCCACAGCAAGGGTAAGACTAGCCATACATAGAGGGCCCGGCTGGGGAGTCATTCTCCTGGCACTGAGCAGGACAGCTTTCTCTACAGGAAAAACAACCCCTTGGAGTTGACGTAAAGAAAGCAAGATTCTTGCAATCCTTATCCAAGACTCAAATATTTGTCAGTGATTAAGAGGCACTTTTACAAAAACCTCACTTTGAGAGAGAGTCAGCCACTGTCACTGGTGGCAGCAGGCAGCATGAGAAAGGCCAGGCTGCAGGAAGACACCGCACTCCCACACCTGTATCCACAGTGTCCTTGGTTCAGCTGCAGGGGGGAGATGTCAGTAGAGGCAATGCACAGAGCTCGGTTGTGCAGAAGCCAGCAGCTGGGACAGTCAGGAGGCTCATGCCACTCTTAAGGACACTCAGAGCTCATTAGAGAGTCTACAATTTGCAGATAGAGTGTAAAATGTGTATTAGTCAGAGTTCTCCTGCAAAACAGATGTTTTATAAGAATTGGTTCACACAGTTATGGAGGCCAAGCAATCCTATGCTCTGCTATCTGCTGACTGGAGAATCAGGAAACCCAGCAGTGTACATCAGTCTCAGTCCAGGAGCCTGATAACTCGGGAGGCCAATTGTACAACCAGATCTATATCCAAAAGCTGGATTGCACCTGGCGCTCTGAGGTCCACTGCAGGAGCAGATGGGGGTCCCAGCCCAAGGAGAAGAGGGAATGCACTGGTCTTGCATCTTTTGTTCTATTGAGGCCCTCAATGGATTAAACAATGCCCACCCCCCCTTAGTGAGGGCAGATCTTTATTTAGTCAGATGTTAATCTCTTCAAGAAACATTCTCAGGAAGGATGTCTTACCAGCCATCTGGGCATCCCATAGTCCAGGTAAGTTACACAAAGTAAACCATCACAGGGTTATTACAAGGCTAACTAAGCATTCAACACTAGCAAGATTTGTGTATGTACCTTAGGGAGATCTCATTTGCATGTGCAGTGTGGTAAGTTTTGGGTGGTTTAGGTTTCAGAAGCCAAGAATTTTTCAAGCTTTTTTTTTAATACCAGGAATTGAACTCAGGACCTTACGCTTGCCAGGTAAGTGCTTATTATGTCACTGAGCTATATCCCTGGCAAAGGCCAAGAAGTTTTAACCCCCACAAAGACTTAACCCTTTTAATAATTTTCACCATATCTTAGTGGTGACACATAAGAAGTGAAAGCCATCTCCCTTTAAAAAGTAATATTGTTGTAAGTAATGGAAACTTAGCTCAAACTACCTTGGGCAGAAACGAAAATTTATGAGCTCAAAGAATCCAAATAACTGAGTGACAAAAAGGCGAAAAGGACAGAGGTGTTTGGACCTTGTAGCCAGAAAGTTAATCTCTTGTCCAACACAGCAGTCCCGAACGGACTCCTCCTTGTCCACACCCTCCCCCTCCCCTCCCCTCCCCTTACCTCTTCTGCTTCCCTTTCTCCTCCCCTTTCCCCCTCTCCCTTCTCCGCCCCTGCTCTCCCCTGCCCCCCTCCAGCTCTTCTTAGTGCATCATATCTATTCTTTCTACGGAACATTTTTCTCTACACGGTGGAAAATCGGTCCACCTACAACTCAGGAGTTGTACTTTACATCCTGTGCCATCTCTCCAAAATTTGTCTCATCTAAGCTCTGAGGTCAGCCTCACCGGTCCAAGCAGGCCAAGCATCCATTCCAGATAGCAGGAAAATGAAAGGAACTGGAAGTTCTCACAGTCACCATAGCAAAAAGAAATGGGGTGCCAGGTACATCTGCGGTGCTCCACTTCCATGACTCTCAACCGAGATCCAGATTTCCAGGGTTTTTAAAAATTTATTTTATTTGTTTGTTTATGTTTTTGGTTTTGTTTAGTTTGAGGGTCCCACTATGGAGTTCAGGCTGGCCTTGAACTCACTGTGCAGCGCAGGCTGGCCTCAAACTCATGGTGATCCTCCTGCCTCAGCTTCTGCATCCTGGGATTACAGGTGGGCACCAGCATCCCTGGGTTGCAAATTTCCAGTTCTTAAAGCAGCTTCTCTATCTTACACTGGTGTGTCTTGAAGCTCATCCCCATGTCTTTCTGGCTGCCCTGTTCAGTTATGCAGCACAGGCGTGTGTGCCTGATGTGCCGACACACAGGAAACAGCAGCCACTGGGAGAGTTCCCAAGGCAACCATCACTATAGGAAATCTTCCAGCCCCACAGAAGGTCGGTGACCGGGAAGACCATCTGTTCTTGACTGTTTCACAAGCCTTAAACCCCCCTATACTGAGGAAAATATGCCCAGCCATTTGTACTTTAGAAGGCTGAGAAGGTGCCCAGAAGCAGGTTCCAGGCTGCCCCCTCCTGGCTCCCTGGCGTCCTCTGCAGCATGGAGAGCTCGTGCTGGTGGGACGAGCGCACGTCACCCGGGAAGGGTGCATTAATAGCTGAAGTGGTCGTTAAATTACAGTGTGCCCATTAAGATTCTGGCTGCAGCTACAGAGGAGCACTTATCAGAAGCGCAGCCTCTGCAAATGCCATCCATCTCAATAGAGAGCTGCTGAGACGGAACAAAAAGGCAGGGGGGCCTGGGGAGGGGTGGGCACGAGGCTACCCCCTGCCTCCCACCCAGTGCCCACAGCCCTGGGCCCAGCCAGGAAAGCCCAGAGCAACCCCACAACTGGAGGCACCAGGCAGCTGTGTCCAGGGACCCAGTGTGTGCTGGGCACTGTGCCAAGACTCCACAGTTGCTCTGTAATGCTGCAAGGGAAAAATTATTTCTCCGCCTCAACCCCCACCCCCCCGCGCCACTGCCTGAAATCTGCTCAAGGACACATGTGAAGCGAGGCGCAGAACCAGGATGCAAACACAGGTCTATCTGACCACTCGGCCCGTCATTATAAGCACACTCCACTGTTCTGGACCCATCTCCAGAGCTGAGGGACCCCGTGGTCCTTCTGCATCTGTGCTTAGCAATCCTCTCTTAGGCTAGCAAACTGAGCAATGGCCTGTCTACTCCCGACAAGAGATTTTCTAAAAGGAAAGAAAGGAAAACACACCCACATTGGAGAAGATAATGTATCCCCCTAGATGCCTAGCCACTGGTAAAGGTAATTTGACAGGACACATCCCACAGCCCTAAAACTGTGGGCCCCACCCCTTCTGCAACCCCTGCTCCCTCAGCACTTACTCAGATGCTGCACTTATCCGTGTGTGACAGGTTAGTTAGACAAATGTGCAGGAAGTAGGTAAGGATAATTAGCACATTCATTAATTGGAGTACTGTGAGTAGTCTGACTGTGAAGGACAACCATTTGTCAGTGGAGATCAGGACAGCTGGGGCCAAGCAGTGACTCAGAGGGGCAGCAACCCAGGGACCACAGTGGCACTAACCAGCTGCTATTTAAAAACACGGATCTCCGCATACACGTAGCATCCTTGCACCGCCATCACCATGGCAACAAGGGTCCATGATGCCAGGCTGTCAGGCAGCAACATCCATGCATCCTTCCTCGTCACGTCGGGACGCACGTTGCCATCTCTTGACATCCCTTCCTTTCCCTTCCCATTCCAGGTTGCCTCAGTGTTCGGCAGGGCCAGGATTTATCTATATACAAGGATAAGGACACAGGAGATGGGGGTCAGCATGAAATGAGACTTAGAGATCTAGCCTGGGTCTGCAGGAGGGAATTATGGATGGGTACATAAGTTTCTTTTATGTTAGTTGATCTAAAGGATATTAAAGCCAATACTGATGTGCAAGGTGAATGAAGCAAAGAGAGACCAGACAAGGTTTCTCCAATGTGTCACACGCTGGTAGTCTTCAAGAGACCCACGTCTGTCTAACCTGAATTGTCATTTCTGCATCCCTGGCCACAACCAGATGGCCTTTCCTTCCACAAAGAGCCCACGGTGCTGAGTTGAATTGAACTGAATTGTGATGGGTCATCATGCCACTCTGTAGATGAGCAAATTGAGAGGCAGTGAGTTTGTTATACCTTGAAACACTACCAATTAAATTTCATGCATGCTCAGAACAGTAAGGCAGGTGCTTTACAAATTGAAGTGATGTTTGCAGATACGACCGCCCTTCTGTAGTGTCTCAGGTTATAAGATGACCACATCAGTATGGAGCAGACAAATTGGAGCAGAAGCCCATGCACATTCACACAAATGTCGAGAAACCAATACTGTTTCTATGAAAGTTCTGCTACACCCATCACACACACAACAGTACGTGGTGTATGCGTTTGTAGGAAAATTCAGGAAGCGACACATGCAAGTGGAACATAGCAGACTGTGAGATATGTTGTGTATAAAAACAAAAGGCTGGCCATTGCTGGGGACCACAAATTATAAACTGAGCCTGGGGGACATCCAAGCCTTGTCCTGGTCCTGCCCTTTGGGCCAGGTTGGAACGCAGAAACTCCCCACTCTTGTCTGGTCAGAGCGGGAAGCTCTAGGGCAAATGACTGCTCTGGGCTCACAGGGCAAGAAAAAAGCTGCTGGAGAGGATAAAGCATGTGGGGAAGATACAGTTGCCTCCCTGCCCGCCGTCTGTCTGTGTCCTTGTAAGAATGCCTTGTTCTTCCTAGCCTTGGTAGTACTCCCCATTACTGCTCCAGGAAACACCCACCACCCTTCACCCATTGACCCAGACTTGGGTGCAGTGCATAAATACCAAGGTTCTGGGTGCCTTATGGCCTTTTGTTCCCCATGAACAACTGGTCACCCCAGATCCCTGCCTGTACCTGTTTCATCTCTCGCGCACTTTCTTCCCACAGTGCACGGTAACATCAGGCAGGAGATCACTGCAGGGCTCCCTGAGGACTGGCGCGTGAAGACAGTCATGTGCTTTCCACTCCCAGCTCTGTCTGTCTGACCCACTCTCTACGGAAGAGATCTGCATGGGCGTGACCTCCCTCAAGAATTACGGTCTAAATCCGAGCGTCCCCCAAAGCCTCGAGTACTCAGAGGCAAGGCTCGGGAGGTGGCTGGATTGTAAGGCCATGCAGCTGGCGTGGTATTAGGAGGTGGTTTTGGTACAAAGAAAGGGGACACTGGGGGTGCTTCCCAGAAGTGTAAAACTCCCTCCCTGGCTCAACCCTTTGCTCTTGGCTTCCTGGGGTGACCCGCTCTCCTCCACTGTGAACCGTTGTTGTGCTGCCCTGTCTTGGAGTCAGCTGACCATGGGATGACCCGAGAGCCAAAGTAAACCTCTCCTCCTCTAAAACTGATACTGTGTCTCAGTGAGGAATAAGTAATTAAGACAAGAACATTCAAGCTAGGGCTGCAGATATAGCTCAGTGGAATAAGCGCCTACTTGCCAAGGGTGAGGTCCTGAGTTCGATTCTAGGTACCACAAAAAAATAAAAACTTAAAAATGCTCAGGCTAGGAGTTGTAGCACAGAAGAACACATACTTAGCATGCGTGAGGCTCTAGGTTTGACCCTCAGCTCTGAAAATAATGGGATGCTCATATATGCTCAGCTGACTTTTGACAAACTAATCCAACAAGGAAAGGAAAGTCTTTCCAACAAAGGCTACTAGATAGCCAGGCATGGTGGCACACACCTCCTGGAGGCTGAGGCAGAAGAATCACAGTGAATCTGAGGCCAGCCTGAACTATTTAGTGAGACCCTGTCCCCAAAACAAACAAACAAAGCCTCCTGGAATAACCAGAGGTTCATATGGTAAAGAAAGGGAACTTGACCCTTTGTAAGTCACACAAAATATAATTAGATATAAATCTTAAACCTAAACTTCACAGGTAAAGATATAAAACTTCTAGAATAAAACAGAGGAGAAAGTCCCTGCAACCATGAAGGTGAATATTTCTGAGATACCACAAAAAGTACAAGCCATGTAAGAATAACATCAATATATCAGCTTCATCAAAATTTAAAACTTTTGCTTTTCAAAGACACCATTAAGAAAATAAAAGGGCAAGCCACAGAGGAAGAAAACATTAACACTACATAAATCTGACAAATGACTTACATCCAGAATACATAAATACTATAGCTACTCCTCATCAATGATAAACAACCCCATTTTAAAAATTGGTAAATTGGCAGGGGGTGGCAGCACATGCCTGTAATCCCAGTACTCTGGGAAGTTAAGGCAGGACAATCACAAATGTGAGGCCAGCCTACACAGCCTGTGAATACCCTTTCTAAAAGTAAGAAAAATAAAAGAGAACTGGAATGTAGCTTGATGAAAAGCCCCTCGGTTCAATCTGCAGTACCGCAAAAAGAAAAAAAAGATAAACCGGGCCTGGCCATGTAGTTCAGTGGTAGAATGCATGGTTAGCAGGTACAAGGCCCAGGGTTTGATCCTTAATATGAAAAAAATAAACACATTAATACATAAATAATAAATGGATAGGTACAGACATTTTACAAAAAATACATATAAATAAGCAATAAGTGAATGAAAAGATGGTCAGCATCTCAGGTCATCAGGGAAATGCAGATTCAAGCCACCATGCAGTGATGCTGTACGCCTGTTTAAGGGGTTAGCGAGAGTGCAGTCCACCATCCACTGCTGGTGAGAATGTAAAACAGCAGATGCAAAAGCAGCAGGCCTAAGTAAAACACTTAGAAAAAGGTATACCAGTTTCTCCAAAAGCTAAGCACATACCTAGCAATTCCATCCTGGTATTTCTTCAAAAGAAGTGAAAGGATATATCTTGTCTTGTATCAGTCAGGGTCTGACCGTGGAAGAAGAACCCCTAGAAAATATATATTTTAATAGATAAATGATGATAGATACACAGATACATACATAGATACATAGATAGAGAAATATTTTAAAGGATTTGATCTGATGCAGTTGTGGGTGCTCTCTACATTTTTGTGTGCCTGGGGATACTATCACAACGTACTACAAGCTAAGGGGCTTAGAATAACAGAACTTTATTGTCTCACAGTTCTGGAGACTAAAAGTCTAAAAATCAAAGGGTAAGCAGAGCAGTGCTTCCTCTGCAACCTGCCAGGGAGGCCGCCCCTTCCCCTTCCCGGCTTCTGCCAACAGTGTGTGCTGCTCCTTGGCTTGCAATCACAGCACACCTGCCTCTGCCCCCACTGTCACAGGCTGTCCCGTGTCTTCATCTTCCCGTGGACAGCAGCGACACTGAATTAGAGTCCATCCTCCTCCAGCAGGAACGCATCTTAGTCAGTCACATTTGCGATGACCCTATTTCCAAATAAGATCGCAATCTGAAGGACTGGGAGTTAGGACTTGAAAGTATTTGGAGCTGGGGATGGGGAAGTAACACAATTCAAGCACTATCCATGAGGCTGCCGTGCTATGGCTGCTGCTGAAGACTGACATCCGAAGAGCAATCTGCTAGCACAGGAAAAAGGATTTGAAGCACAGGGAGCAAGGGCGAACTGAAGTCTGGAAGGCTGAGCTGACCTTGAAATCTTCAGGACCCCACAGGATGGGCAGAACCATGTCTGTCGCCCCAGAGCAGCCAGGGTTTCTGGCAGAGGGCTGGGCCACTGCTGTCAGCCAGTCAGGCTGACAGAGAGCTGGCAAATTAGAGCAGCGTGGGACAAAGCCACACACCCTGCCTGCTCTGCGGAGCGCGGGAAGATGGTTGATCCTCTACTTCCTCTTTTCTCCCCTCTCATTGTTCATATCTCATGTGAAATGCCTTCACTCACCAGCGCTAACCCAGAACCATTCAGTGAAGTGAGTGTGGGAGACACGGCTTCCAGCATGGTAAATTGGCACAAATCCTGCAGGGTCTACTACCTCTTGTCAACTTAGTGTGTGTGTGTGTGTATATATATATATATATATATATATATATATATATATATACATATACATACATACATACATAATCATTTTAACTATTCTAAAATCAACTTCCAGGAAAGACTATGGCAAAATCATGCTTCCAACTAACATAAAGAAACTGTCTCTCATCCAACAGAAAAGCTCTCTCTTCCCAAAAGAGGATACTATTCTATTTATTCTTCTTCCGATGGTGTTATTCATATAACTGAGTCATAGTCCCTTTTGATATCTTGTTACTTAAGAACTGAGATATAAAGTTAATTATTAACACATTATGGTATATAATAGGCAAATTAAACAGAGGAATAGGAAAAATTAGGTAATATGGGCACAGATATTTATAGCAAAACAAAAAAAGAAATACTCAACACTTCAAGTTGTCATTTCCAAAACTGGTTCTGTGGTTGCTCACTGATAATTATCTCTTCGCTCTACTCACAGCTGAGTCGAGTACTACTCCCTTTTGCCTCAGCAAACACCTCAGTTATTCCGAGTTCCTCACCTAAAGAAATGGGCAATGTCTTCATTCCTGAAGGTTCTAGACCATCAACAGTCCTCCATGTATTAAGTTGCTATCCACTGACATTAATCAGAAGACATGGGGTCTCTATAGCTCATCTCTGCTATGTGCTGCCAAGTCCAACTTCCTGCTGGTAATTAGGAGCAATCACCCTAGGTGAGAAACAAAGTCTCCTTCTTTTCGTTGGTTCACTGCCACGAGGAAGATGGTAAACTCACCGTTCAGTTGGTGGAACCACTGTATTCCTTAATGGAAGCATCTCCCCTATAGAAATGAAGATTTCTAGAGTGCTCCAAGCTGTAGGTGTGGGAGGGAAAAGCTCACCACTAGGATACTGGGTCATCTCCACTTTTAACCCCATGATTCCTGGACTCATGAACCCTGACTATGGGAGAAATAGCATCACATATTGGTCACTAATAGCAGATACACTACATCCTGAGGGACACAACCCCAAGCCTGCAAGCTGCTGCCACCAGCTGATACTATAGCTGAGCTTTTAAAAACTCTTTCCACTGTTCTAATCAGACCACCTGCTTCACTGTAAAACAAAGGAAGTCCATGATCATGAGCTCCTAGCTGTATTACCTTTGCTATAAAATTACTTCTTTGTTCAGAAGTAATGGTGAATGGAAAATAAAGTGAAATCCATGCACAATGGATTTGGCAGAAACACTAATCAGAGAAGGTAAATTTATACCCAGCACGTCAATGCTGCCACTTCCATGATGGAAGGGATCCAGTGGAATCAACCTGTCACCAGATGGCTTTCTGGTCACCTTCCCTAGCCCAGGAATGGTGCCACAGTGGTGTAGATTTCTACTGTTGGCACGTTGAGCACTCAGCAACAATTCGAGCCAAATCAGCCTTAAAGAGTGCAAATCCATGTCACTGTGTCCACACATTCCCTTGTCCACATGGCTATTATATTTGGCAAGGGCCAAGATGGCTGGGGAAAGAGGTTAGTGGATGGTGCAGGGATGGATTGTCTTGTTCATCTGATTATTGAAATGCTCCTCTACTGTGGCTGTTTTGTTTATTCAGATGGAATACATAAGCTCACATTTTATGTGCATTCAGAAGCTTTTATCCGTCTACTTCTTCCCCAGACTTCCTTGTTACCAGCTTTCTGGTAGCATCTCTTCCAAGTTCCTAACCATCAACTAAACCACCCGCCACTGCCTGCAAGTTAGTGTAATCTCTTCTTCCAGGCAAAATGAACACCCACTTGTACTTCTCAGAGTTCTGCCCACCAAAGGAATTTTCCTTTACCAGCATTCTTCAGGGACAGAGTAGAACTGTAATGCTTCCTGAATCCACTCTGGGAAGATACTTGAAACTAGAGACCATATGCCAATTTTTTCTTTCTCAATCCACTGGTGTGTTATCAGCTTTTTGTTGATGTGACCTGAGAAAGTCAGTTTAAAAGAGGAAAGATATATTATGGTTTACATCTTCATTCTGTGATCATCTAATTCCATTGCTTTTTAGGCCTGTGGCAAGGCTGAAAGATCCCAGGAGAAGGGCGTGGTGAAGCAAGGCTGCTTACCTCATGGCAACCAGGAAGCAGAAAGCATGAGAAAGTCAGGGAAGAAGGAGCCAGCGGCAAGATACAGCTTTCAAAGCCATGTCTCCAGTGGACTGCTTCATCACACTAGCCCCCGACCAACAGCCCACCCAGCTACGAACTCACCAAGCGATTAATCCGTGGATGAATTTAGAGTGCTCGTTATCTAATCACTTCCCCAAAGCCCAACAACTAGCAATCAATCCTTCAACACAATGAGCCTTCTGAGGGCCATTTTGGATCCCAACCGTAACAACTAGTCTCAGGAAACTGCCCATGAGGTTAGAGATGCAGATTGGGAGTTCGCAGCTCAACAAAAGAACCGGCTAAGGGCAGGTACTACTCATTCATATGATGTATGTACGTTTGCCAGGCCTACTCAAGCCCAAACTCATTTATATCACTTCCATTTGATGATGAAATGCTGTTGTACACACTGAACTATCTGGCTTGGATCATATAATACTCATTCGTGAAGAACAACTCAGGTCACAAGACAATGCGGTGGCCCATGACCCATAAATAGGGTGTCAGATGCTCCCAGAAGGAGAATCATTGTCTTTAGTATTTGATACAGCTTTGCTCCCAAATCCTTACAGGCTAGACTGGGATCTGCCAACCATGCCAAGCAGCAGCCCCACCTATCCCCAAACTGCAAGTACCATAATATCATTTGGATCCAAATGACAGAGCAGTTTGCACACAGAGATTCAGTCCACTGGAGTCTCACTCAAAACTCGCAGCTTTTTAGGTTACTCAGTAAAAAGATTGGAGTAGCATGTCCAAATGGGGTTCATGTTACTTCCAAAATCTACCATTAGGCCTCTTTCTCTATGGTAGGAGGAACAAGCAGTAAAAATTAAGGATAATTTTCCACACCCCAGGTTACTGGATTCCTAAGGATTTTTATGGGAAACAAGTCCCACAAGCAGGCCTGCATGACCACATTTGTCACATCTTTATTCAAACTAGCCAAAAACTAGAAGCAATCCAAATGGTCATAAGCAGGTGCCTGAATAAACAAATTGTGGTATATTCTTATAATGGAATCATACAGTAATAAAGAGAGAAGAAAACACTATCTTTCAAAACACAGAAGTATCTCAAAACCATTGCACTGAGGCAAAGAAGACAGATACAAGAGAAAGAATGCCATGTGCTTCCATTTTCATGAAACTCAGAAAAAGATAAGCAAATCTACATTGACAGGAAGTAGGTTAATGGTTGTCTGGAGCTGGACTTTGATTAGGTATGGGCAGTTGAGAACCTCCTGGGAATGACAGAGGTGTTCTATATCCTTATTCTGCTGATGATAACATGCACATGAGTATTTGTCAAAACTTGTCAAACTTTATACTTTAAATGAATGGGTATATTTTCAATAAGTGTTGTAGTCAGGGTTTACATGGGAATAAATTTAATACAGGGTGCATAATTTATAAGATTATTTTATAATATTTACCCAAAAAGTCAAATTCAGAATTGTTCAAGAGATCTTTCCACGCACTAGAGACCCAAAGAATCCAGTTGAGGGCCTGGGTCCCAGGGCAATGTCCTGCATAAGTTCAGGTGAAGACTTAGAACCCACAACAATGTCTCAAGCAAGTCTGTATCAAGGATATGCTCTGGAAAGGCCCAAGGTCAGTGGTGGAAGGTAGAAAGTCTGCAGCAGTAAGATAAAGGATCTAGGCCAGCAGACTGAGAGATCTGCACTAGAGCAAGGAAGTAATGCTCAAAGTAAGGACCACAGCACCTTCAGAAAGTACTGCAGCCGTCCTCAGTGACCTCAAGGACCCGAGCTCCTCTGACAATGAGAACAGCTGAGTTCATATCAAGGAAACCAGTATAACAAGCTCCTTCAGGAGAATCAACAGCACACCATCCTCCCCTCCAATTTTGCTTTTATGCTGCTGGCAACAGTCTCAGATGGGTCTTCCACACCCAGAACCACACTGACTCAGTTCAGCTAGGTGTTACAAGTTGACCATTAGTTAATCCAGCACAGTAAGTTATTGCTCAATAAAACTGGTTTTGAGAGAGCATTTTAGAAATTTTTGATGTCTAGCCAGCCCACTAATGTCTTCCCTTAGAGGTTAAAGTAAATTACTGGAAGTCTTAATAAATGAATAAAACAAGAAAAGGAAACAAAAGGTATGAAGATTGGAAAGGAAATAATAAAACTGCCTTTGTACACATACGATATTATTGTCTGTGTAAATTCAAAAGAATCAACAAAAACTCTTACAACTAATAAATAATTATACCAGTGCTGCAGGATGTGAGGTCAACATATAAAAGTCAGTAAATTTTGAAAGTAAAAATACAATGCCATTTGCATTTGTATCCCAAAATATAAAACAACACAAGTGCCTGCTTGGCAAGTGCAAGATCCTGAGTTTGATTCCCAGTACAAAAACAAAACAAAACAAAACAAAAAACTAAAACAAACAAACAATATAACAAATAGGTTATATATATATATATATATATATATAAAACAAATAGGTTTAAATTTAATAAAATATGTACATGATCTAGATAAGAAAAGTTACAAAACTCTAGTGAAAGAAGTCAAAGAACTAAATAAATGTAGATATAGTCCATGTTCATGGATAGGAAAACTCAATACTGTCAGGATGTCAGGCTTTTTTTTCCAACTTGAATTATAGATTTATATCACATGAATCAAATCTCTATAAGTTATTTTGTATCAACAAACTGATTTCAAAGTTTATAGGGAGAAGCAAAAGACTCAGAACAGCCAACTCAATACTGAAAGAGATGAATAAAATGAGAAAATTGATACTGCTCAACTTCAATATTTACTATAAAGCTACAGAAATCATGACAGTCTGATATTACCAAAAGTACAGACAGATCAGTGGAACACAGTAGAAAGTCCAGAAATAAGCCACATAAATATAGTCAGGTGATCTATGGCAAAGAAGTAAAAGCAACACAGTGGAACAAAGATGACCTTTTCAAAAAATGGTGCTGGATCGACATCTGCATTGCCACATCCAGCACAGCTCTCAAAACTCTAGAGGGAGGATGGTGGTGGATGCAGAAACAAAGACAAGAGTCAGAAAGCTGAGGTCAGGCAGAGCCCCTCTCCTTTGGAAGATAGGACTGCCAGACAACTGCAGCACATTTATACTATCAGCATAAGAGGATGTTTATGGATAACCTAAGGGGAGGGCAAGATCTGGACCAAGAACACCCAACTTTCAGCAAAACATCATGCCCTGGTGGTTATAAGAGGGGAAATGTCTATATTATCTCAGGAGAAGACCAAGTCACTTTGTGTGTCAGCTCCTTGAGCTGTGTACACTTCCCACGGGACCCTGCCAAAGTCATGAGAAGCAGTGACCTTGTCCTAGATACCCAAGGCACAGATGTCTTTGCTTCCAGCACACATTGAAAACAACAAGCATGTAAACACAACCTTACTCTTCACAATGTTATAAACACATTATTCTGTCTACATGTTCTATTTCTTGTATCTCTTTGTCAATGAGATACTGAATCTAAAACAAATCATGATCTTATAAAATCTTTAGGATGACAGCTATTTTATATGGTTGTGGTTAGAAGGGTCTTATATAATTTGTTATAAATGATACTGTATCTCCCACTGGCCTAGCCTATTAAAGAACAACAGAATTAGATATATTTCCAAAAACTCAGTCACTAAAAAGTATCAGATGATGTCTGGACAGAAGGACTAAATGTTTATATCCTCTGTGTTCCTCTATTTATTCACTCATTTAACAAATATTTATTGAGAATGTATACCATGTGCCATACACTGATTTAGTACTGAGCAATAGACCCAGTCATAGTTAATATTGGTTAGGCTTAAGTTAATTTGCATATAGCAAAAACGAGTACTTGCTTAAACACTTGGATATTGTATTAGCCACTTTCCTCTCATTGGGATAAAATTCCAGATACCCACGACTTAAAAGAGGAAAGGTTTATTTTGACTCATGCTTTTAGGGGGTTCGGTCCATGATTAGCTGACTCCAATGGCAAAATGGCATCATTTCTCCACAGAAAAAATGGAGTAAAAAGACATGGCAGAGGAAAAGGCTCGCCTTATGGCAGCCAGAAAGCTGAGAGAAGGGAGAAGTAAAGGACAAAAAATACACCCTTCCCGGTCCTACTCCCAGTGATCCACCTCCAACCAGGGTCCACATCTTTCAGCGATGTCCCCATAATACAGTCATCTTTAAATGCCCCAGCTCTAAACACATGAGATTTTGAGGGACATTTCAGGTCCTCTAAACATGAGATTTGGGGGAGTGTCTTAGATCTAAATGGTAGAAGACATTTAATAGCTTAAATGAAAAGAGTTCGTTTTTCTCATGTAAAGGAATTCCAATGGCAGGCAAACTGGGGCTGAGGACGACTCCAAAATACCTGCTCTTTTTGTTGTAACATCATAAAGTCAGGCTTCTACCTTAACACCATGTGCTTGTCTGATATGGTTCTGGAGTGTCTATCATCTGTTCTACATTTTAGGAAGTAAAGACACAGAGTAATTTAAAAGGAATTATCCCTCAAAAGAGTTTCCCTGGTAATCCATCCTTGAATTTATATTCCTAGCTCCTTGGCCAGAAAGGGGTTGCATGGTTATCTCTAGTCTCTTCTAGGACTCTAGTCTTTTGTCCAGCCATGTGATTGGCTCAAGCAGTATTTGAGATAAATGGGAAATGAATAGAGTGGACAATCTCAGTCTCTAATCCAGAAGAGATGATGTCTTGGCAAAGACATGAAGAAAGAGGAGATGATATAGTCAAAGATCTTGAGCAAACAAAAGTCATGACATAGTAAACAAATTGGAAAGTTTTCCACTTAGCTGGACACCAAATTGAAAATGTAGTAAGGGAAGGACTTGAAGAACCACATCACAAAGGGCTTTGCCAGTCCCGTTAAAGAGTTTCAAAATGATCCTGGGGACATAGAGAAACCACTTGAAGACTTTAAGAGGAGTTTCACGAGTGGCTTTGCATCTTAAAACATCAGTCTGGCTATAGTATGTTGCACACATCGGGGGGGGGGATCTGCAATCAGTAGATCTGCATGGAGACAGGGAGCAGTGAGCAGTCAGATCCAGAGGTCCACAGAGAAAAGATTGTCATTAGTGTGGTGTGGTAGAAATGCCTTATGGAAGAAGTGTGTGGATTTGAAGAATGTTTACCAAGCAGTAGCTACAAGGCGTAGTGAGAGGTGGAGAACAAGAAAAAGGAGTTAATTCAAAAAATGCAGAAAATAGAACCTTAGGCTTTCTTCGACACATTGGATGATCCTTTCAGTCTTTACTCCTCCAAAAGTCTTGCTGGTTTTCTCTGTGATTCCTTTTTTTGAGTTGTTCAACAATCAAGATTTTGAATTTGCTACTCAACCAAGCACAACTGATCACCAAATGGGGTATTCCACCATGTCACCAAAAACACTGCTGCATAGCCAAAATGGCACCACTGCAAATGCCTTATATGCAACAAAATGTACAACCTCTTTATAAAAACCGTCTCACACCAAATCCATCTTCTTATGATCGTAGAAAAAAAATTTTGAGGGCAAAATGTAGATGTCAAAGGGAGAGTTTCAACCTGATTGGTTTTGTTATTTATCCCAGGAAGTGACAGTGCACAGTTGTAGGTGCATCTGGGTGGGCCATGGAGGTGTGGCTGTGGGTCTACATTTGGTTCTTTGCCCCTTCTGCTGTCACCCTTTCCCTGTTCTGCTTCCTGGCCACCACAAACTGTGCAGGTGTTCTGTGCCATCCCCTTCTGCCATGCCTCTGCCCTGGTGCCAATTAACCATGGACTGAAACCCTGAGTAAATTAACTTCTCCTTTAGGTGGTTGGTGTTGGGTACTGTGCCTCACTGACAAGAAGCTAGCAAAGTGAAGTAAAATGTTAAAAAAAAAAAAAAAAAGGAGTTAAGAATGATTCTTAGATTTCTGATTTAAACTGGGTGGACAGAGACACCATGCAATGGTCTCCCTCACAAGACCCTTTTACTGTCATCATTCTTATAGTATTTGGTCAGAGAGTTTTGGAAGCAGAACTGAAGTCCTTAGTGCTTGCTTGACATTGGTTATTTATTGGTTTTTGTATTTTTGTTTTTGATTCCAGAGATTCAATTCAGAGCCTTCTCACTGAGCTATATCCTCAGCCCTGTTTGTTTGTTTGTTTGTTTGTTTTTGAGACAGGGTCTTGCAAAGTTGTTCATTCTACACTCAAACCTGTGATCCTTGTGCCTCAGCCTCCCAGACTGCTGGGATTACAGGTTATATGCTTACACCACCAGCCCTGGCTTGTGTGTGTGTGTGTGTGTGTGTGTGTGTGTGTGTGTGTGTGTGTGTTAAGATATGATCTCATTATGTCACTAAATTGCCTAGGCTGGAATCAAACTTAAGATTCTCCTGCCTCAGCCTCCCAAAGTGCTGGAATTACAAACATGCACCACTGTGTCTGGCTTGACTTTGATTTTTCTTGAGTAAATGTTTGATAAATACCAGAACCCCCATATAATACATTTAGCAGTACTATTGCAACAGGGCAAAATTAGACTCAGTGCAGATATACATGTATTAGACATGAATGCCCCTATCCTGTGGCTGCCTGGTAGAAGAGGGAAGCATGTTCACCTAGCAGAATGAAGATGCCTGAGTTGGAGCCAATGACTAGCCCGCAAGCTCTGTGCAATTATCAGATAGATGAACAGCAAGCTCTAGTTCCCCCAAGTGCATGGCCATGTGGAGGGGGTGACTCTAGATAGGGGTTCAGCAGTCACATCTTATCTTGGGAATGAATTACAATCCCTACAACCAAAGAGGACCTTTGCTCACAGAAACCTGAGGAGAAAACTTAGGAAAAAATAATGCCCTCAGGATGCAGACAACCCACTTTTCTAGGGATGGTGTCTTGATTACCTTTGTTGCTGAGACAAAATACTTGACTCCCAAAATTAAGGAAGGAAAGGTTTACTTAGCTCATGGGTTGTGGAGGATTCAGTCCATACTCAGCTGGCTCCAAGATAGAGTGGCACATTGCAGAGGGCAAAAATTCATGGTGGCAGAAGATATAAAAATCAACAAGAGCATAAGGGAGGGGCTGGGGATATAGCTCAGTGGAATAAGCGCTTGCCTAGCAAGCGCAGGGTCCTGAGTTCGATCCCCAGTACCGCAAAAAAAAAAAAAAAAAAAAAAAAAAAAAAAAAAAAAAAAAAAAAAAAAGAGCATAAGGGAGAGAGCAGCAGCAGGCAGCCTCTTTCCCTTCCCTACATTGTATGCAAACTACCCGCCCCCAGGCAGGTGTAGCACTCACACACATAATCCAAACATTGGACCATGAATCTATTATAAACTCTAGAAGCCTACTGCATGACTGTATGAGGATTTGGGGGGCATGCAGACACAAACCATAACAGATGGGTAGGCAAAAGAGAAAAGCTTCTTTGTTGTTCTTTCTTTTATTGATAGAAATTATAGAACATGAAGAGATAGACTACTCAGATTAAATTGCTAGGCATTCAAATGTTCAAAAGTTAAGTCTCTTCCCCCAGCAAAATTACCCCGACCACATTAACAGGGTGTATATAGCATTAAAGTGCTTTATTCCTGTTTTGTTTTTGCATAAACTAGCTGAAGACATTATTGTTTGCGGTGTTAAATGGGTTTCATAACTAATACAGGATGTGGCTAAATTCATATTAGGGTGATCATTTTAATTGAATTTACTGACTCCTACATGTTTAATTGTCAACTTTTAACACTACATTAAACATAAAGTTCCAATATTATTAATATGAAATGCTCACATCCCCTTGTGCTTGTGATTATAGTTTGCTTATCTTTCCTGAATATTGCATTAAGTCTATTTAAAAGCTATCCCAAGAGACCCTTATATGTTCAGTGCATTAGAAGAAAAACAGATGTTCTCACCTATTCAGAGAGATAATACAATTTACATTGTATATGAAGCTTGTTGAGAATCACTTAGTTTTTTTTTTTGTAGGTAGTGGGGGGGCAGGTTAAGAAATCCATATCATCCAATAGTATATGGTACTGTAAAGCGAGAAAACATGCCAACCACATTCTACGCCAGCAAACATATTACAGATATGTTTCCTTCCTTGAGAAAAGGAAAACAAAGCCTTTGAAACACAGCCTTATTGTTCTCAGGTTGTGTTTGAGTCATACTCACAAATTAATTGTATGCCCAAGTTCAGCAGCAGAGCACCCTGACGCCCACCTCCCTCACCCAGAATTTGTCCACAGCCCCACTTATCGAGGACAAGCAATGAACTACATTGTAACCAAAGATGACCCCAGACAATCAGAACAGATTTAACTGAGGATATTCACTAACCACTATTTGACTCTTAGAAACTCCCTGAACAGACCAGTTATTTTATAAAGGATTGTAACAAGCTTAGTTTTCTGAAGTCTACTGCAGTAGATAATAAGCCAGGGAGTAAGAGAAATGAGAATAAGGTATGAAAACATTTATCAAATGCAACTAAATGCAAGGACAGTTCACAAATGATTACATTTCATCTTTATAACAACCTCATTATTGCTCCCACTTTACAGATCAGAGTACTGAGACTGAGAAAGGTTGCACGGTAGGCATATGGTAAAGCCAAAATCTTAATCTAAAGAGTTGTTATAATAACAGTAGTTACTAGCATTTATTAAACACTTTCTACATGTACCTCATACTATCCTAAGTGCTTCACATCTAAGATAATCCTTAACTTTTACAAAGGACATTAAGTCAACCTCCATTATTTTCACCACATCAAGGATGAGTAAGTTGAGATTTGGAAAGTGTAGAAATCTTTCCCACCATCACACAACTATCCAATAAGAGAGGCAGGACCCCAACCCTGGCTGATGTGTTTCCTAAGTTTGTAAGGTTTTGTCCCAGCCTGTTACCCTGACAATAGAAGGGGACAGCCAGAAGCAGAAGCAATGGTAAGCGCAAGAGGTGATAACATTATGGTAAAAGAGAAATTTCCCTTAAAAGAAACCAGAATACAAAAATTAAAGCTGTGTATGTGGGAAATCCAAAAGACACTGCTGTCATTCAAGATGTGGGCAGGAATTTGGACCAAAGGAAGATTGTGAGACACGTGCCCACATGTTCCAAGGACTTGTGAGATGGAGCGTCTATCAGAGACACCTTCCATGGCACCAGTTATTAGGGACCCCTGCGGTGGACCCCAATCTCCTGCCAGGTGTTACAGTGCATGACTTGAGAAAGAGCAAGAGACAAAATGGCGGTGCAGCAGGGATCCGGGATGACCAGTTGTTCACAGGGAACAAAAGGCCACGAGGTGGCCAGAACCTTGGTGTTTTCTGATCCTGGGGAAAATGGCAGCTGAATGCGCTGGACAAGTGGCCAGGCAGGCAAGGCCTGTAACAGAGGGAACAAAGCACTCTTACGAAAGGGATGGAACAGCCAGATTTAAATTTATGGTTAATGAGTACCCTACTTTGTAGCCAATTCTAGGAAGGAATTTTCCTCTAGAGTTGTGCAGGCCTCAGCGGAGATGTTATCTCGCCCCTTAGCCCCATGGTGTCACAGCTCAGCTACCTGAGCTCAGCCATAGCCATTGCTGACAAACAATTCTACTCCATCATCGGCCTCTCGCTTCTATGAAGATGTGTACCCAGCCTCAGCCAGATGCACTCATTACATTAAAAGCCAATTTAGGGAAGACACCTCTACACAGCCTGCACTGCTCACAAGCAAGCACAATCACACTGGGGTCTGTGGCGGCCCTCCACAAGTGTCTAGGTAGCCAGTGGGCTGTGGTGAACCCAGGAGAGAGGGCCGTCAAGGCCTCAGTAGCCAAGGGTTTTCTGGGAGGCTGGAGGAGCCGCAGGCTGGAAGCTGTATTGGGAAGCCCGGACTGTGCCACCCCACCTCCTGGTGTAAACTAAGCCCCGGCGAGGACCCTGACTGAGGTTTGGGGCCTATGGAGAATAAAAAGCTTTGAGAACATTGCAGAAAGGGTGGGTTCCTGCAACACCAAGAGTGAGGGAAATATTTGGAAAATTCACTGAGGTCACCGAGCTTGCAGTTCACGATGTGAAAGTCCTAAAGAGCACAGCGGAAAGGGGCTGGGGGTATAGCTCAGTGGCGTAAGTGCTTGCCTGGCAAGCGCAAGGTCCTGAGTTCGATCCCCGGTACCGGAAAAAAAAAAAAAAAAAAAAAAAAAAGAAAGAGCACAGCGGAAGGTCTTGGAAAGGCAGGAGCAAGGAGTAAGTACCGGTCGCAAACGAGGATGGAAGGGCTGAGCAAGGCTCAGCCAAAGACTTGAACCCTCCCAGAGGATTACAAGTTCAAGCTCAGCCTGCGCAACTTAATGACCTAGCAAGACTCTGTCCTAAAATAAAATATTAAAAGACCTGGAGTTTTAACTTGGGGTGAAGGTCCTGAGTTCAATTCCCACTACCATGGGCAGGGAAAGGCAGTTAACTCTGTCCAAAAAGAAGTCCGGCTTTCACTCAGAGCTTCTGGGAGGTGAGCAATGAGCCTCCAGAATGTCCTCCTAATGGGATGGACATCTGTACTTGCCTGGGAGCATTGGGTCACGCTGACAGTCTAACACTGTGAGATTTACAGTAGGGACTTTGGGGTCAGGTGTGTCAGTTGAGAGTGTAGAAAATCGCTTTTTGCCATATATCCTGCCATGTAGGTTTGAGAGACACAAAGCTCAGGTCTAAGATGAGATACACGTGCAGCGAAATTATGTGCATGGGATGAAACCCCACTGAAGGCTATGGACCCCAGAGCTCACTGAGCTTCCCTCGTTGGCAACACAGATGTTCCCCAATTTACAATGGCTCCACTTACAGTGCTTGCACTTCGTGATGGTGCAAATGCAATCTACCTTCTGTAGAGGCCGTGCTCCCAGTTTTGAAGTTGGATGCTTTCCCACTGTGAAAGTCCAGTCCTCTCTGTAGAGTTGGGTGGTAACAGCAACCACGGCTCCAAGTGAGCCCCACAGTCACCTGGGGAACCCACCAACGCTGCAGTACGCTGTATGGCTAAGGGAAGATGCTCAGCAGGTTAGGCGGGTATTTTCAGCTGACCGTGGGCGTACCGGGACATAACCCCATTATAAGTCAAGAAGTATCTGTTCTCCCTGCACATCAGGAAAGCAGTGCTGCCAGGGCCCATGGGTTCACAGGAGACGACCATGGGAACCTGTGTGCCTGGCAACGTCCTGGCCTCTGACCTCTGTGCGTCTTCCCTCAGCTGTTTGCATCTGTTTTTCTCCCTGTAGGAAATCATGGCGATGAGCATAAAGCTTTTCGTGAGGCCTGAGCTTGTTGTGGGAAGTGAGATCCTTCATGCACGGTGCTCCCTTTAACTTCCAGCTGGGTAAACACTCATGGGCTGTCACTGGCTGCACAAGGGAAGACAGATTCCATTTCAAAATTCTGAAAAAGAAAACTTTAAAAGGACTGGGAATTTAGCTAAGTGCAAAGGTCCTGGCTTCAATTGAGAGACAGAGACAGAGACAGCAAGAGAGAGAGACAGAGAGACAGATGGAGACAAAGACAGAGAGAATATCTACCTACGGACACCTGAGTCTCACAGAATCTAGCTGTAACCTAGAAGAAAGGCAGCGTTAGCGATATGGGGAAGGTTTTCCTTGGTGGCTGCAGGCGCAGGCAGGAACAATACATCAAGCCCTGGATGAGGGAGAAGTGGGAAAGGGAGGGGCAGTTGCTAAAGCTGGGCCCATAGGCTGAGGCGAAAAGTCTTCAGTCGGACATGGTGCCACACACCTGTAATCTGAGCACTCAAAAGGCTGAGGCAGGAAGATCGCCTGAGAGTCCAAGGCCAGCCTGAAGGAGATAGTGAGAGCCTGTCCTAAAGACAGAAACAAGGTGAAGAACTGCTCTTGAGTAAAAATCCAAACCAACAGTGGGTTGATCCATTTTCCATTGCCTGATGAAGAAGGAATGAAGAAGGTTAGGAAATTAAAAAAAAAAAAAAGCCCAGCTCCTGTGAGCTTGCATCTCCATGAGGGGTTTCCCTGACCTTTTGTGAGGAGCATCTCTTCCTTAGCATATGGTGGCCACTGTCGCCACTCCACCATTGCTCAAACCTCTGGGAGCAGCTCAGCTCTGAAGCAGAGTCCAGCATTGACGCCACACGTATGCACAAGTTGTCACACATTCAGCCCTGCAGGAGGGTCTTCTTATCAAGCCAGAATCTACTTGCAACTCCACCGACCTCTGAATCAACTTTCTTATAAATTTTACTCCATTGGTCTGAATTACAAGGTCAGACTCCTAGCTAACAGCCAAGGGAGGCTGCCCCTGCCGTGCATTAAAGGGCAATGCTGTCCCTGAAAGATGTCCTGTGGAGGTGACGCTCAGCTCTGGCTATCAGAGCACACAGCTGAATGAGCATAAGGGGAAGTGATGGATGGGCTTCCCTTCAGGTAGGAGGCTGAGCTGGGGTTCGGAGGGTCATGGAAAGCTTAGAACACCCTCTGTACCTTGGGAGGGAGAAGCTGGTGACTCTTTCTGCTCCATCCTGAGAAAGACACATGGACAGGGAAGAGCTCTCTCTTCCTCCTTGCAGAGAGGCACTTCCAGGTCCAAGGGTGAGGGGGCAGGGACCAAGAGAAATAAGGGTGGACTGGCATCCACTTGGGCGGGAACCAGTGATCCCATCGTGGCTCAGGACAAATGATCCATTCCCTGAGACCTCGTTCATTCTTTCCTACTCCCCCTGCGTGCCCCTGGTGCCTGCTCAAGCCAGACCCCGCAAGAGAGTTGGTATGAGGAGCCTGCCAGTCTGCTTGTTTCTGGCTGCTGGCTGCTGGCTGCTGGCTGCTGGCTGCTGGCTGCTGTGAACTCAAGGAGCATTCCCAGGACCCTGATATAGGTGTCAACTTGCTGATGGCTCCCATGGGTGCTCCAAAGGGGAGGAGAAGGCCCTGGACTTGAACAATATTAGTAGGTGGTGGTGTTGGGGATTTGAACCCTGGACACTTGGTGGAATGCCTCCATTTAAGGTTATGGTTCCCTTTAGGAAACTCAGGGAGGGCCGAAGCATTCATCTGACTTTGTGGACAGCCCTGTCCTGGCATCTGTCTTACGGTTCACTTAAGTATCATGCTATACTCTCCTTTTGAGCTGTGTCAAGGTTGTGAGGGTCAGACATTTCTCCATGGCCCTGGTGCATCAGAACATGTAGGTGGCCTGTCCTCTTCCTTGGGCTTGCCACCTCGTTCCTTCTGTGGGTTGATATGCAGGCTTGGACCAGTTGCCTAAGCTCCCTGGACAGCTGTAAAACAAGTGGGGTTTTCCAGCTCTGAAATCTGTCAGATCAGATGTTGAGTACAAAGTTTTAACTTGTGCAACTGGCCAAGTTACAGAGGCTCTCTGAGCTTCAGTTTCATTATCCATAAAAAGAGCCACAATAGCAGTACCTGTACTGCAGGGTGCTTTTCATATCAGATGAGACATGGGACGCAAAGCACTGGCTACAGTGCTTGATATGTGGACTGTGCTTGATATATATTAGTTTTACTTCTATCCCAATGGCCATTCTATGATTCTATGAACATAGCTCTGCCATAATGCACTGGCCAAAGTGAATGCAGTGGGTATCAAGCTGCCCAAGACAGCTCTGAGAACCTCAGCTCTCTGAAAAACTGACAGATGTCTCTGAAAAATGACAGATGTCTGTCCCTTTCCCAGGGCCTCTTGCCCCATCAGCCTTGTCCAGACCAAATGCATGCAGACCAGGATGGGGAAGCCTGTCGCTTTCTACTTGTGAGGTGGGGCCAGTGCAATCCAGGGAGCAGAAGTTGCAAGACACCTCACTGACTCATTTCTTTGTACCATGCAGAAGGAAGTGGTCTAGGCTCAGGTCTGGAGAACAGTGTCCTGTGTAGATACTTCCTCTTTCCCAATGTCTGTACCACTCCACTTGGCCTATGGTCACAGTTTTCTACTCCACGTTCCCGGGCCCCAGACCCCTAGCCTCTTCCTCTTCCCCTTCTTAGGAAATTAATGCCCCCTGCATCACCACCAGTACCTCCATCCCCCGACCCCAGAAGAGTTCCTTCTTGGGTCTTGAGAAATCCAACTTCTCAGGCCCTATCCAAAAGTATGTGATGCCTCCCCTCTGCCCAACCTTTGCCAGCTCGGATAGGCAAAGAACTCACCAAAACAGAAGGCAAAAAGGGGAATTTGTGGGCTCACGTATCTGTGGCTGGAGGGAAGTTGGCCTTAGACCCATCCAGAAACAGGACCCAAATGCCCTCAGGATGCTCCCTGCCCACAGCTCTATGTCTCTGTAGGCTTATTTCTTTCCACCTGGATCTGGACACCAGGGCAATTTCGTGGGGGCGGTAGGTACTTTGCACATGCTCAGACTCCCTAGGTGAGCACCATGTCAGAAATCCTCTATTGTTATCTAGAGACACACCTCGTCTAGTGTGAAATGAAGAAAGTATGTTTCTCATGATAACGTTTTTTATTCCTGGCCCTTAGAAAGTAATAATCCTGACATCTTGGTCTGGCTTACCTTACAAACCTCAAGACACATCTTAAGGGTTATTACCAGTTTAACTGTGTCCCCCAAAAAGACATTCAAATTCTAATCCTGAAACCTCAGAATATGCCTTATTTGCAAAAGAAATCATTGCAGATCTGATTAGTTAAAATGAGGTCATCTCATCTTCAGTAGAGTAAGGTGGGCCTTGGTCCAATATGACTGATGTAAAAGGAAACACAGAAGCAGACCTCCTGGAAAAATGCCATAGGATGATGGATACAGAGACTGGAGGGATGCATCTGTAAGCCAAGGATTGCTGGCAACACCAGAAGTTGGGAAACAAGCTTGGAGCGGAATCTCCCCAGACCCTTCAGAGACGATGGCCCTGCTGACCCTTGGCTTTGGGCTTCTGGCCTCCAGGAATAAATTTCTGTCGGATACATCCTTCCAGTGTGTAGTGTTTGTTATGACAACTCTCAGAAACTAATACAACAGCCCAGATGGGTGATACCAGCTCAAGCTGATTCTTTATGATCCTCAAATTTCTCCCTGATAGAAGACATATGCGTCTCACCAAAATGGAAAGCTGTTTTGGTTGAAACCAGTTATGCTCTTTCCTAGTCATGTCACCCAGTTTAACATTGAGAACAAGGGTGGGATACCATTAAGATGAAACAAATGACTAAACTGCAGGCAATATAAATGGACTGACAGATTCCACAGGTCAGAAGTGACAGTAACCCCACTGGAAACTTGAGCCTGCTCAGAGTCACCATAACACTCATATCAGTCACCCTGTAGGAGTCTTTTCCTCTGGCATTAAGCAAACAAAAATGCAGATTGTGAACGGTACGCTTTGCTCACACACATCCGTAGGAGCTAAGCATCTGTCATTGTGCTTCCTCTGGCTTTGAGTTTGTAAGACACTGATTAATTAAAGATATTAAGGAAATAATTTTTGTTTGTTCATAGATTCAAAATGTGCAAATATCTTCAATAGTCTAAGCAAGAGACTACTGTTTATACTGCAAATAGAATTGGCCTGTAAAATACAATTAAATTTTAATTTCAGGAAACCAATGCATAACTTTTAGTATCTCTCAAATATATCATGATTTTTTATGTGCTAGGCCTGCCAGCCCTATTGAGGGCTGCTCTTGGGTCCTAACACTGCTCATTAGATGTGACGCCTGAAGGTGAGGGCCATAACAAGGTCCCTTCGTGGTACCACTGAGATGTCACATCCCCAGCACCCCACAAAAAGGCCTGGCATAGTGAGGTGTATTACAACATGTCATATATTCAGAGAGATAGCTGGGCATTTTGGTCAATTAATCTTGTGTCCTAAAAGAGTGGAGGGAGGAGGAATATTCCCACCACCTTCACACACACACACACACCCACTGTGTAACTGTCAAAAATGATGGAATCATGGGAAACACAAAATCAGTAACATCAATGCCCATATCTAAGTCACTCTGCTTCACTTTAGCAGTAGCACAACGCATAAAAACCACAAGAGAGAATTTCAAGACAGAACAAACACAACCTCTGCCCACGTATGAACTCTCTTAAGGCTTTATCGATTCCATGCCCAAGAGCAAGCCGCACTTTAAAAGAAGGTCCACAGGGATAGGGCAGCACTGTGAGTGGGACACACCTTCCGTTGATGAAATTATACTCTACCTCAGGTCCTCTGTGAGATGGAAAGTTAATTTAGAATGAACAGAAGTTTTAAAAAAATACATTCTTGTTTCTATCTTCATTCTTCTATCCTAAGAATATATCTGGACAATAGAGTGGGTTATGGAACCAGTGTATTCAGCCCCATTTTGTAGCATGAACAGGCTTAGTGAGACTGACCCACTTGCAGTTGCAAGACTTGTTTCTAATTTGCCCAAGTTAATAGGTAAAATCCATTTCTTTGCAACAGATTCATTAATGCCATTAGTTCTTGGCAGCCCTCTGGAAAGTGCTACCTTGAAATTTTTCATCCCCAGTGAACCCTCAGCTAGGAAGTGGCCAGGTGATTTGTTCTGGTCATGATATGCTGGTGAGTGGAATTCCGGTTGGGGCTGCTAGGAGAGGATTTTTTGGTGGTTTTGCTTCTGTAATATTCATTTTCTCCTGATAAAAGAAGGCAGACCCCACTGGAGCATCAGCCTGCTTTCTTCCTCCCACTAGAAAGTGAAATGTGATGTCAAAGGTAAATCAGCCTTTTTTACTATCTGGGAAATGAAAATTCACATGCTAGGCATGGCAGAAGAGAGGGCTGGAAGGAGCCTCAGTCTTTTTTTTAAGAAGAAAACAAAACCAAAATTTTGAAACAAGATAATAGAAGGGTAAAATGGTTAATACATTGCATATTGTCATCTTTAAATTAGTTCCTCAGAGCACAAGATACTGACATTTAATTGTCCAAACAATATTAGCACAAACCTTTCTTTCAATGAACTAAGAAAAGTTAGTAGTATAACTATCCAGTAATATATATATATGTATATATATATAAAATTTTATATATTTTTTTTGCTTTTCCCTTCCTTCTTTTCTCCATTCCCTATCCTAGATACTCCCTATCCCAGTATCTCTTTCCCTTTGAAGTTTCTCCCCGTTCTTCTCAATATCTGCTGTACACTTACTCTTTCATCTTCTCACACTAGGCAGAGATTACAGTGTTTATACATGTGCATCTAGTTTATTACACTGGTGAATATAGTCTTGAGTTGCATCCATTTACCTATAAAACTCTCCAGTTTATCCTTCTTTATGGCTCAGTAGTACTCCACTGTATAAAAAGATCACACCTTTTTTGTCCATTCACCTGTTGATGGGCATTTCAGTTGTTTCCAAAGTCTCATTTTTACAAATTGTGCTGTTATAAACATGGGTGCACACATATTGCTGTAGTATGATATTTTTAATTCCTCTGGAAAGACACCTAGAAGGGGAATAGTTAGGTCAAATGGGACCCCCAGCCAGTACCCTCACAGGCTCCAAGAACAAAATCTTGCATTTATCTATCTGAACTATACATCAAGGGGGCATTAGCAACTGGACCTTGTGATCCCAATACATCCTCCAAAGGTGCGATTCATGAGTGGAGAGAAAAAAACACAGACATTCTGTTCCTAACACCTACCTCAGTTCTTTGGGCAGACACAGGGAAATGTCTTCAGCGGTGGCAGTTGCGGTGGTGGTGGTTGTGGTGGTGGTTGCAGTGGTGGTGGTTGTGGCGGTGGTTGTGGTGGTGGTGTGCTGCTGCTGCTGCTAATGCTGATCGTATGTCCCAAAATGCTGCTGCGGATTTTTTCCCTTTCTTTTCTTGGTGGAGTCACAGATCTCCTGAGAAATCCTTGCTTTAGAAAGTAAAAGGAATTGAGCTCATCATACTCCAGCTGAGCAGCAGCAGGGACCATTCTGGGAGGTATAAATGGCTCTAGTTAGGAGGTAATTATTATCCTAGGGTCTTAAAGTTTCCAAGAGGGGAGAAACTTGCACCTTGCAACAGAAATGTACAGATGGAACCTCCAGCCTCTTCTTTCTTTCTTTACACTCGCCCCCAGCTCTATACCTTTGGAAAAACATTTGACTTACCCAGTATTAGTTATGGGAGAAGAACAAGCCTGTGTGGTTCACTCCCTTCCCAGCCCTCTCCCCAGGGTAACTTGCTCTCTTGGTGCACATTTCACTTGCCTTTTCTGCCAGGTGATATGCTGTAAATGAAATGCAAAGCTTCAAAACTCCAAAATTCCAGGTGGTGACATTGCTTCCGTATGATTTAATGTGCTGTTTTATTGAACCCTAGTTCCTCTCAACCCACAAAGGAGGCGCTGCCTGTCCCTTGGACAGCTCCACTGCTCTTATTTGACTGCCTGCTATGCCCTTACTCGTGTAGGGCACTAAGATGTCATTTGGCCTTCACTTGCCACAAATGCTTTTTCTCCAATGTATTCTCTTTTAAATACATGTTGCAGGGCCAAGGATGTAGCTCAGTGGCACAGCACCTGCCTGGCAAGCACAAGGCCCTAAGTTTGATTCCTGGCACACACACAGACACACACACACACACATGCGTGCGCACACACACCTTGCAATACATAATGATTACATTCATCATGAGGAATTCATACATGTATATAGTAAATCTTATTTCTTTGTATTTTCCCTTCTCTTCCCTTCCTTCCCTCTCCTTTTACCTCTTGGTCTTCTCCCCACTTACAGATCTATCTCCTTGTTTATTATGTACTAAATCTATCTTGGGCTCTTCTCATGGGCCCACAACCACTTTATTGAAAAAAATACCATCTTGTAATCTCAGCACTCTGGGAGACTGAGATGGGAGAATCACAAGTTCAAGCCCCACCTCAGCAACTCAGCAAGACTGTCTCAAAATACAAAATTTTAAAAGCACTAGGGATATAACTTACTGTAAAGGTCCTGCTTTCAATCCTAATACTGCATAAACTAAAATACCAAAACATTATCATGTACCATCAAAATGAGTATGAATACATTTGTGGACAGGAATCCTGAGGTAACAAGAAAATATTCTTGTCAGAGGGGGTCATCTAGAGAGCAGAGAATATGCTTACCTCAGTCTGCTTAGATTATCATAAAAATGCAAACACAATTTTAAAGTGCTTACAATGAGAGCTCACAACTCTGCAACTGCGGTGCTGTCTCTTGGCCCAGCACAGACCTGGCCAGGACCAGCAGACCCCATCTGAGAAGCAGCTAACCCTTTTAAAATTTCCCTCAGCATGTTCTGGCTTTGCTCCAAATCAGATTCTACTCCATGCAACAAAGCACGTTATGAATCTCCAGGGTTTGGGCTCGGGCCTGTTCTAGGATCTATAAAAGCTATGTTTATGTCCTGGTGCTTTTCTTTCCCAGCATTACCTGGACAGGTATTCCCTCTGGGCTTTATGTAATGGCCATAGGAGGCAATTACATGACAGGGTTCCCTCCGATGGAGATTTATAGAACAGCTTGCCATTAGCTTTTGATTTGTAGTCCTTCATAGCCAGATAGAGAGGACGGAGAAGGAGGTTTCTGTAAAACTGGGAGTCTGACTTCATCACCCCAAACAGATTGGCACTGTTGCTGTCAGGCCCAGCTGAAGATTCTGCTCTGCAGATCATCAGCTGTCAGCCGAAGAACCAGTTCCAGGAGGTGGATGCTGTTCTTCAGGCTCTGAAAGGCCACATGCTAAAAATACTGATGGCAGAGACTGTCACCCAAGGAATACTTGGCAGTGAGAAACATGTGCTGTGACACGGACCAGCCCTGTCCTTCAGGGAGAGATTTCTCAACTGCGCAGTCTGTGAATGAGCCTGGTGCCCTGCCCTTCACTGAGCTCTGAAAACAGGGACTTCTTACGCCTGGGAGACAGACGTCTGCGCTCCTCTACTCCTACCCACCCTGCCTCCAGACTGGTGCTCATTCTGCATCTCCTCTTTGCATAAATGAGACCTCACTCTCTCATTGATACAGTTGGAGTGTGGCCACCATCGCTTGTGTGTTGTAGCCATAATTCTTCAGTGGAGTAATGTGGGGAGACAGGGCCTAGTGGGAGGTATTTGGGTCATGATGTGGGGCCCTCCTGAATGGATAATGCCTCTTTCATGAGACTGTGTTAGTGCCCATGATAGGAAGTAATTTCTCACTCCCATGTGGCTGAACTAGGTACAGGGCATGTTGTTTAAGCTGCCCCCTCCTGTTTTACCTCTTATACATATGCCCCCTTCCCCTTCCGATGTGTGATAAAGTAGAATGTAGGCCTCATCATGTATATCCTCCTAGTTCCAGTCTCCAGAACTGTGAACCAAAATAAGCCACTTTCCTGTAGAAATTACTCAGTCCCAGGTATCCTGTTACAGCAACAAAAATAGACTAAGACACCCACATTCCTGGGCTCAAAACCAAGGAGTCTCCCTTCCTTCCCACTCTCTGCCAATGACTGGCATATTGATCTCACCCCTGAGGTGCCCCCTCCCTGTCCCATTTCTCTTCCCACACTCTATCGTGACCTCTTATCTGTGCTATTGCAGGAGACTGGAATTTTCTTCAGGCCTCCATTCATTCCTCTCGGTGAGTGTTATGGTTCTAATGTAATATAATGTCTTTGTATCTGGAAACTGGTTTAAGGAAATGTGTATGATTGCCAAGTTGACAAGGGGTGGAGTGTTATGGTTGATACATTGTGTCAACTTGGGGAGTCTAGAGGTTTGGCTAAGTAACTCAGCAGTTGTAAATCTTGGGGTAAAAAGGACATGCCCTTACCCTTCTGCCATGTTGTTTATTGTGTTAATTTGGGAAGTTTAAAAGGTTAACTATGTGACTCAGAAGGGAGCTGGGGTGCTTACTTTGTATACATCCTGAGCCTGTGGAAGAGGAGGGCATGGAGGTTATTTGAGAGGTACACGCCACCTGGGTGGGGGTAGGCTGTTTACAATGTAGGGGAGAGAAGGAGGCTGCTTGCAGCCATTCCTCCCTTTTGCTCCGGTTGTTTTTGCTGTGCTCTGCTGCCATGAAGTTTGCCCTCTGCCATGTGCCACTCTGCCTCTGAAGCAGCCAAATATGGACTAAAACCTCCACAAACTGTAAGCTAAATAAACCTTTCCTTTCTTGATTTTGGGTGTTGGGTATTTTGTCTCAGCAACGAAAGAAATGTAACCAAGACAGTGAGCCATGTACACATGTCATCAGTACTGCCTTAACCTTTAAAAACCTTGCTCTGTGCTACATAAAACAAAATGCAATGCTTTGAAGATCAAGACCTTTCCCAAACTGTTCTGCAGCCGGAATTTCTACATTAGTTATCTATCATTGCATAACAGATTGCCCCCTGAATGAGTGGCTTCCAACATGATATTTGTTATCTCTCTGTCTCTGTGGGTGAGAAATCCAGGATTTCTGGGCTTGCTGGCTCCATTTGTATAATTAGTCTTGGTCAAGACATCAGCTGGGGCCATAGCCATCTGAAGACTTAACTAGTGCTAGAAGATCTGCTTCCAAGATGGCTGTCTCACATACACGGCAAGTTGGTACTGGCTATTGGCAGAAGACCTTAGTTCTTCTCCATGTGGGCTCTCTTAGCTGCTGTGTGTCCTCATAACAAGGTACTGACTTTCCTCAGAAAAGATAACCCAAAAGATGGAAAAGGATGTGCTACATCTTCTACAGTCTAGGCATAGAAATTGTAGACCTTCCATGATGATTAATCTTGATTGTTACCTTGATTTGGATTGAGCGACCCATAAGAAATAGTACACTCGGGCTGGGGATATAGCTCAGTGGAATAAGCGCCTGCCTAGCAAGCGCAAGGTCCTGAGTTCGATCCCCAGTACCGCCAAAAAAAAAAAAAAAAAGAAAGAAAGAAATAGCACACTCCTGGATATGTCTGTATTTCCAGCAACTACTGGGCCACAATGGCTCTAATTTTATCAGAGGGTTAATCCACTGATTAGATCATGATTTGAAAGCATTATTGGAAGGAGATAGAAACAGAGAATGAGGCATAGTTGGAGGGAGGATCCTGCTGGTATAACCTTGGAGACTACATCTGGTCACCAGCCCCTTTCCTCTGGTTGTTTCTCCATCTCTCTGCTTCCTGATGGTCATGAGGTGTGTAAGTAGCTTTCCTCTGTCACAATGTTTCTGCCTTGCCACAGGCTTAACAGCAATGGAGACAGCTTACCATGGACTAAAACCTCTGAAACTGTGAGCCAAAATCTTTCCTCCTTTAAATTGTTTAGTTCAGGTACTGTATCACAGAGGAGAAGCTGATCAATATATCACATTTCCACTGCATTCAGTTAACCGTACAGGCCTACCCTGGTACCATATTGGAGGAACAACTGAAGAGGAGGAGTATCAGGAGGCCGGGAACAGTGGGTGCCATCTTGGAGGTTGGCAGCCTCAGCTCTTCACCTTGACCTTCACCTTCTTCTCTGTGCACTGTGAATCACGGCCACTCAAAATTTTATCTGCCCAAGAATCCTACCATTTTTGCCAGAGTTCACTCTGCCATGAGCACCTCAAATCCTTGGAAGCTTTAATGAATCCCTCCTCTCTAGTACACTTAGTGTTTTTACTTCTGTGATCACACTTGTCACATTCTGCCCTGTGTTATAGTTGGGTGCATATGCATCTGCCTCCAAAGATTGAAAATGCCTGAAGGATAGTATACAAGATATACCTAGAGAAGATGTTCTATAAAAGCCTCTTAAATTGAAATGAATGTTCCTTCCTTCCCATCAGAGCTACTAGCTGGGCTAAATCTTGAAAGAGAAGCAGTACTTTCATGTAGCATTCATATTATGTGCCAGCTGCTGAGTATGATCTTATTCCTTACTTTCATGGAGATTCCAACCTAGTAAAATATTTATAAATTCTTTTAAAATTACATCATATTTTAAAATATTCTAACACAGTACATTAAAATATCCTGATGGCATTTTTAAAAATATTTTACCTAGATTTTGTGGCTTAATCTTATACATTCTTCTCAGCTTTTTCATGGTGGCCCCTATTCACCAGTCCTTCCTTCACCTTATCCATTCCTGCACTCAACAAACATTTACCAAGCAAGTTACTGTGGGGGTTCAAGCTATTCAGAGCTATGTACAGTCAAGTGAATGAGACCAACAGATACACAAGTGACTATAATGCAACTTCTAGCATTTTGAAGGGAACAAGGAGAACACAACACGGACTATGCTCCCTTTGGTCTGACAGAAGAAAGGGCAGTGCCCTCTTCTCTGCTGTACCAACCCTTGAAAGCAACAGTAGATACCACAAACTGTATCAGAGAGGTGGGTGGGGGGGAAGCTGTGTCCTTTTTGCTCAACAAGATCTGGGCACTAAACCCTGACTCCCACAGTTAAAATTCCTTGCCAATGTCTCCCTATTTTCATTCAGAGAACTGAAAGCCAAGAAAGGAAACTAAAAATCAGAGGGCTTAGAAGTTTTCTAGGTAAAGTCTTGGCAGTACGAGTTCACACGAAATTAATTAGTTCTCCTCTGAGTCTGCGTCAGGGTGCACTTCCCCACTCTGGACCAGGTGAGCATCTTAGTGGAACTTTGATCCTAGTGATCTCCTTCGATCTACAGCCTGATGAACTTCTAAGAAAGGAGGAAAATGAGAACATTCTTAGGTAGTAGTTTTCAGGGAATCAGTCTATTTCTGTAGCAATGATATTTTTTTGAACCGTGAATCAGAACGCATGGACACAGGCGTTTGACAATGGTGTGGGATAATCTATTTAATTGTTGTCTTGGAATTCCAGGACATATGACTGCTAAAAAAATCCCCATAAATGCTCATTTATTTTTAATACATGTGAAATATATCATATAAATTAAAAATATTTATAAGATCTATTCAGTTTGAAGCTTAATAAAAAGAGCACCCGTGCATGTGCCTACCATCTGCTCAAAAAATATATGTCAGTGTAGTATTAATAACAACATTTAATATTTGCTAAGCACTTGTCAGATGCTGGGCACCATTCTAAGCATTTTTCTTATATAGTAAGTCCCTGACTTATGAGCGTTCAAGTTGCAAATTTTCACAGATATGAATAGACCTCACATTACGAGCATTTATAGATGTGACTAGATCATGGAAGTAGCTCATATGTCTACCTTACCATTTTAAGGTAACTGCAAAAGTGAAAATAGTTTATTTATAGTATTTTTGTGTTTGGTTTTTAAAGCTTCACATTGCACATTTGTGTCAAAGGTGTATAAGAATCATTTTGTGAGACTTACAAAGGAGTCAGACTTATGGAACGAATTCAGCTTAGGAAAATTCTCCCAAACAGAACTCATTTGAAAGGCAAGGACCTAGTGTATCACTGTATCCGATGAATCTTCACAACCCTTGAGTTAGGTATTACTGTCATCATTTTACAAAGGGGAAGGCAAGTCTCAGTTGATTAAGAAATTTGCCGCAGACACACAAATAAGAAGTGCTTGAACGAGGTTAGAAACCTGGACAATCAAACTCTAGAAAAATCCACACACTGTCCAGAGGCCTTTCGTTGAACAGACACTTGGACAAATTAGCCACACAATCAAATTTTACAACTCAAACCCAATTTCTCCGTCAACTCCTAGAGTTACAAAGAGGCTAAGTTTGCAAGCAGGATCAGGACTGAGCCGAGGTATGTTGAGGGAGAGGGCCCAAGAGTCAGGGGATGCTGAGAAAGGAGGCCTTTTCCAGTCTCCATCTGTGGCTAACAGAGGAAGGAAACTTGGGAAAGCGTAGGCGGATCTGTGACACAGCCTTCCTTTCCCTTCATGTTATGCCACTATCATGCTCTCCTGAATCTTCTTGAAAACTGAAGCAATTGTTCAGTGATTATATCCTGTCTACTGTGAAATAGAAGGCTCACTGTTTAATAGTTCAAAGCCCACGGAAGTCATCCCAGAACATTCTCCACCATACTCTTCCACTGATCAGTTGTCCACATGGTTTTCCCTTTATTCACAGTGAAAGCATCCAGTTATTCTCCATTGAGAGGAACCTGAGGGAAAACCTAAACATGCTACCTGCTCTGGGTTCCTGAGAAAACACTGTAGGTGTCATCTGCTCTCAATTACTAGCTTTTATTCAGCCATACATGAGGTGTCTGATGTGTGCATGACGACGGCAGCCATAGATGAGCCCTCATCCAATAACATGTTCCTCTCACCTCGGTTGTGACTATCCCCAAACCCCAGCCTCAGAGTGGGGGAGGAGGGACTTGTTCTCCCTTGCCCACATATGACTGATACATGAATGAGCTCACGCTCCTTTGCCAAACTAGTATTAGCATATGCAAATACAGCATATTGCCCTCCCTGGCCCATCGCACAGTGAGCAAAACAGGCCTGGTTCAGTAACAAAGACACACAACACACAAAAGCACTTTCGTATTCACGTGGTGAATGAAAATAGAAGATTTATTCTGGGCAATGTGACCTGTTCACTTCAGTACATTGGCTCAGAGACTACTGCACTGCCGTGCAACGATACCTCCCTGTCCATCAAAGCACACATGCTGTTTAGACTAAGCATTCAAATTTATGCTTTTCCACTTTTTTTAAACATGCTCCCATCCAATAACTGATAATAAAAATATTTATTTCACCAGACTTGATCCTCTCGATTGCTTTCACTTTCATGGAAAAAAAAATCACAAATACTTCAGTTCCTGGAATAGCCAATGGCATCCCAAGAATCAAGGTCAAGACCACATTCCAATATGGCAAAATCATATGAAAGCAAAGAAAGAATCTGAACTCAGGCCCCTTCCCTCCTCAGGATCACCTGGGTGACCAAGACAGGGAAAAGAGAAGAAAACTTGCATCTCGTCTTCATACCTATTAAGGTTTGGATCTTGACTGTCCCCCAAAGGCTCATGTGTTAAGGCTTAATCCCCAGCTGATGGTGCTATTGAGAAGTTACAGAGGCCTTAGAGGGTGGGGCCTAGTGGGAGGAAGTTAGGTCCGTGGGAAAATGCCCTTGAAGGGGGTCTAAGATCCCAGCCTCCTTCCTATCCCCTTTTTCTCTCTCTCTCCTCAAGCTGACAAAAGGAAAGGTGAAAGCTTTCTCCACACATTCCTCCCAACATGGTCTGCTTCACAAAAGGCCCCAAAGCAGTGGAGCCAGCTGACCATAGGATGAAACCCTCCAAACACAGGAAACAAAATAAACTTTTCCTCTTTTTAAATTATTTATCTTAAGCATTGTGTCTCAGCAACCCAAAGCTGAAAGCACAGTGCCCATGATCTGGAGTGAGAATCGGAATGTCTTAATAACTTGTAGACGAGCAGGAAGCCCTGACTCAGAGAAGTTATGTCTTAGTTATTACCAGGAGATACAAAAGGAGCTAGATTGAATCTCAGTGACAAGATGCGTTCTAGGATGTGAGGATGTCTGTATATGAAACTGTTGACTGTCTGCAGCAATGAGGAGGGGACAAAGGAAGCTCTTACCTGAAACAGTGTACTGGAATCACCAGCCGGGACAGATGGGGACAGTGAGACTTCCCTGCCCTCCGTGGTTTGGATGTAGTTTTGAGTGAATTCCGAAAAGGTTCTTGTGCTAGAAGCTTGGGCCTCACTGTGGTGGTACTGAGAGCTCTTTCAGGGGTGAGATCCAGTGGGAAGCGATTAGGTCATGGGGCACCATGACCTTGTGAAGGGATTAATGTAGGCATCAGGAGCCCAGATTCGTTCCCACAAAAATGGATTGTTACAAAGTGGATTCAGTGGTCTTAGCTCACTGTCTTGGTTCCTGTCCTGCCATGTGACTTCTCCCTCTGACACATGCTCCCACCATGGTGATGCCATCACAAAAAGGCCCTCATAAGAACAGAGTAGATGCCAGTATCACGCTTTTGTACTTCTGGACTGCAAGGTAAACAATCCTCTTTTTTTTATAAAGTGACCGGCTCCAGTTATTCATTATAGTAACATAAAGCGGACTAATACAGCCTACTAGTGTCCAGAGGTCTCCAGAGAAGCGTGCCTGCCCTGGCGTCTGATAACCTAACCCCATCCACCCCTTCTGGGAAAAGCTACTGATTCACTGAGGAAAACTGTCAACTGAACTGTTATGCTGTCCACATAGCTTCTGCACCCTGAGAGGAAGAAGTTATGGACTTTTTCACTTTCAATCAAACTTCCTTAGGATACAATAGACCAATGAGGAATCAGAGATGCTTTATAAAATATCAGTAATAATATTTGTCCAGGTTTCTAGGTGGCCCTCCAGCAGCAGAACGAGTTGATCTCAGTAGGGTAGCATACCCAGCTCAGCACCCCTTTTTTTAATAGAGGAAAGTAAAATTTTGTAACAAAATCATAGGAGAATAACAGTAAGTAATACGTTGTGTATTGCTATCTTTAACGTAGGTATTCAGAGTATAAGATGTGGGCATAAAATATTGTCCCGCTGATATTAACACAAACCTTTCTTTCCAGTGAACTAAAAGAAACTAGTACTATAACTATCTGGTACTTTTTCCCTTTCCCTCACCTTTGTTCCTTTTTTGTTTTGAACAATTTCTTCCCATTTCACAATATCTGTTGTACATTTTGGACCTTAGTTACGCTTTCAGTTTCTTACAGCAGGGAGACAATGTGATGTTTACACATGTGAGTTTATTTCACTTGGGAGTATATTCTCCAATTGCATACATTTACCTGTAAAAGTCTCAGGTTTGTTCCTCCTTCTGGGGGAGCAGCGCTCCACTGTATAAAAAAGACCACATCTTTTTTATCCACTCGTCCATTAATGGGCATTTGGGTTGTTTCCAAGATTTAGCTATTACTAATTGTGCTGCTATAAACACGGAACACCTCTTTTTTGACAAATGTCAGCGCATTAGTGAGTTTTCCCATTGCTTAGACACAATACCCAACACCCACAACTTAAAGAAGAGGTTTAATGTAACCCAGTTTGAAGCAGGGTCAGCTGGCACTCCTGGTGGAAGAACCTGGTGCAGCAAAACTGCTTAATCCGTGGTGCCCGCGAAGCAGAGCAGAGAACAGGGCCAGAGAGGAAGGGGCTGGGGAGCAGCCATAGACCCTCCGAGGCTGAACTTTATAACTCGCTCAGATGACTCAGAAGTGTGCTTTACTCATTTCCTGGGCAGATCCCAAAGCCAATCAGGTTGACACAACTAAGCCTAACCCCACGGTCAGAAATGAGAACATCGGCAGAACGAAAACAGAAAGCCATTCATAATGGTCTAGATTTAGACGCAGAGACAGAAGTCCAGGAGAACTGCGTTAGAGGCTGTGCGCATACAAGTCCCCAGCAGCCGCCACGCACCCAGCTCTTCCGTTTCCCTGGTCCTTTCGCCCCTACTCTTCTGCTCCTTCTCCTACTTCCTTTCCTCCTACTCTTGTGAAATCTCCACTCCCTGAGCTATCTTTGTCTTTCCTGCTACACTGGCTCTTAGAATAAGCTTCTATTTCAGGCACCAGATCCCTCTGCTCTGCACCCTCTGGGACTTTTAGAGAGCTGGGGCGATGTGTAACATTCCTGTTGGGCAGCTGGTTCCACACTCCGATGCACAGGACAGGTTTGTGCGCTGCCATAGGAGTGCAGATATGCACAGGACTCCCGGCCTCAGGCAACTTCTAGTCTAAGAGTAAAGAGGCTCAGATCTCCAGCATCCAGGCAGCATGGGGCGAGGCACGCTGCAAAGGGCCAGAATTTAAAACACGGGTGAGCAGGCAAGATGGGGAGCCAGTATGAAGACCCGTAGGGCTTCCTGGAATAAGAAGAAGAAACTCAGCAGAATCTCGGAAAACATACATCAGAGCGCAGAGTAGAAAGTGTGAAGAACTTGCTTATGTGACTTCAAAGAGAGCTGTCTTCATGGCACCGGGGCCAAAGACAAGTTACAGCATGTGAGCAAAGCTGCACGCGCCCGCAGCGCTGCGCACAGCTACGCAGTGGCTCGTTCCCAGCCTGCGTTCTCCAGGTGCCTAGAGCTGCAGCAGCCCCGGGCCATCTGCGTGGGACTCCAGCCAGCCTGTCCTTCCACGCTGACCTATGAGGAAAGAGGAACAGCGCGGAGCAGAGGAGACAAGAGAGAATAACTAAATAGTTTCTTCTAGAATCTGGCATTAGCTGATTCCTCTCTATGCCTCAGTTTCCTCATCTGTAAAACGAGAACATTGTTCTTGCCAGGTCTGACAGGCTGGCACCTTCCCTTCCTTTCCGTCTCTCCTTCAGTTTTCCTCCTTCTAATAAGAGAGGATTTTTTTTTCCCCAGTCCCTGGAAGCTGCTCATAAATTCTCGGTAACCTTGGCTCTTCCCCCTCTTCCCCGCCTCCTGCTCTTACCCTTGGCACAGTCACCTTCCTTTCTTTTTCAAAACCTTGCTTCTCTCTCCCCTGCCCGGGCTTTGCAGCCCAACAGGCTTGTTTGCAGGCTGCTGAGACCTGGAGGCAGTTCTTGCGGTTTTACTTCTTCTTCTTCTTCAGGACTTTGTAACCGCTCTTCTCCACAGAGACAGGAAGTGGACCTCCAGCTGCTTGCTCAGCACCCAGAGAGAGAAGAGTCCTCAAATATCTTAGGGGTTGGGTTAAAACACAGCTATCTCTAGCTTGGCTTGCAAAAGGAAATTCAGAATCACCAAATGCTGGCAGAGCTGTGTTTTATCAAACTACCACATTTTTTTGCTTTGTTTTTAATCACTGGTTTTAAGACTGTAATGAAGCGTTCACCATACTGCTTCCAGGAGAGAAGTAAGTGTCCCTCCAGCCAGCCCCCAAAACAGGGTCGGGCACAGTTGATGAATGAGAGGATGAATGATTCTGCTGCATATGGTGTCCCCGCTTTTAGAGCCACTGCCAGAGAAATGGGCTTTTTAAAGATACTCTCCATGTGGAAAAGGAAAATAATGCTATGCATGCAAATGTATTTCCTTTTGGGTCTTGTGCTGGAAGCTTCCTCCCTGCCTCAGAAGTGGCTCTCAGCAGAACCCTAACTCAACAGGCTTGTTTGAACATCTCTTTAAAGAGCAGATTCCGCCTAAGTAACACAGGTTTGGGAAGCACTGGTCTATGTTCTGCTGTTTTCTTCCTTCACTCTCTGCTCTGCTGCTCCTGACCCTTCAACCTCCCTAAGAAGCAACCATCAGTCAGAATGCCCACCTCCCGCCCCAAAAGCACATTCCTCTCTGCAAAGGGTTCACTTTTTCAGTGAACACCATCAGTTGATCGTTCTTATCCTCTGTGTTAATTTAGAGCTCTCCCTGCATGAAATTCCTTCAGCACTTGGGCCCTGTAGCATTCATCCAAAACTTAGTAAATGCTGCTTTTCATTACTCTAATCCTATTAATGCATCTGTCCAATCTCCCCAACCAATGACATGTTCCTCAGACATGTAGACTGTTTCTGGAGCCCAGGCACCTGTTTTCATGTTGGATTTATTGTCAGTGACTCCTTCTTTTTTTATTTTGGTTGTATTTTGCACAAGTAAAACACATTCACAGTAGGACTACATGTTTATTAGCAGTGGAAATCAGCAAAGAGAAAACTGCGTGGTGTCCAAACAATTAAAGAAATGCATCTTTCAATGGAAGATACATTTATGGGTGTATTGTGATTGTAGGAAAACAGATATATCTATCTAGCAAGGCAGTGAAGGTTGCTATCACTAAGTTCAGGATGTTGGAACTCCACCTGGAAGAGGGTGACAGGAAGTTCTCTGGGATGTGGGTGTTCACCACCTAACATCTGGACATGTAGACCTCTGCTCCTCCATTCTCTGGTCCTGCACTGTTATTCTAGCTCTTCCCCTGGCCTAGGCTCCCTGCCTCCCATGCTGTGGATCCCCCTCTGCTTGCGCCTGAGTGCATCGCCCTTCTTCATTCTGCTCTAGTGATTTCCCCCTGAGCCAGTCTGGGGTGATCTGTTCTCCAAGTGTTCTCTTTGGCATCACGCCAAGTCCTCCTCTTGTCCAGGCTCCTGTTCCTCCCATCAGAGATTGACACCAAGCCCTCCAGGCTGGAACCATTCAGGAGACATCGCCAAAGGTCAGCACCCAATGCCCAAGCAATGGCAACCATCCTTCCTTGGCAAGAGCCTGCAGAGCAAACCCCAGCAGCAGAGACTCTGAGACTGCTGCGGAGGGACCCAAGAGTCAAAGACACAGCCAATGTGTGATGTGTACCTGTGCTGTGGGGACCAAGGAGGGCAGCCCCGCATACCAGGAAGGGCATGGACTTGGGAGGCAGAAAGATTCAAGCCCAATATACTTAATTAAAATTAACGTTCTGATAACCAAAGTATACATGCTTGTTATAGTGAAATTAGAAAGTAGATACAAGCAACAAGTACACCTCCATCTAAATCACATCACTCCTTGATTACCTCTGTTGCTATATTGATGTGGAGTCTCCTGGGGGCGTGTGGGGTGACATGTAACACCAGTCTGGGGAGTGCTGGACTCACAAGGGCACAGCTGAGCAGCAGCTTTCCTCTACTTCCACTACCTCCAACTCCTCCTGCCAAATCTCTTTTTCTCGTCCTTCAAGCAAAACGTGGGCATAGTCCACAGCCTTCTGATTGCTTTTGAATGTCAATAAGCCCTCTTATTGTTATGGTTTGTGTCTAGAAGTCCTCTCAAAGCCTCATGCAGTCCTGGGGTAAGCTTCTAGTTTTTGATGGATCCATGGTCCGATGCTGAGATTATGGGAAAGAGTGCTATACCAACCCTGGGGCGGGTGGTTTGCACACAATGCAAGGGAAATAAAAAGGTTTGTTCTTGCTGCTTCTCCCGTTTTGCTCTTGCTGCTTTTGCTGTCTTGCACTACCATGAACTGCTGCCTTTCTGCCATGTGCCACTCTGCCTTGGAACCAGTTGTATATGGACTGAAACTTCCACAAACTGTGAGCTAAATATACATTTCCTGACTTCCGGGAAGATGGCGACCGGGTAGGCAGCAGAGAGAGAACCTCCCAGAGGATTACTACCCAGACAATGGAATATCGCAATATGAAGACAGAAAAGAGAGAGGTGTGTACCCTGAACCCAAGAAGGATCTGAAATGGGAACTGAAGCCCTAGGAAAAACCAAGCAGAACCTCTCCTGGAGGAAAGGATCGAAGGGCCACCACGGCACAGTCAGAGGGAGAAGAGATGGAGAAAGAGGAAGCCACTGCTTCAAACACACTCTTGGCCCAAGCCCTCGTTCCAGCAATCACAGCTTCAGCTTCGGAGACCCACGCTCATGGAAGCCTCCCAATTCGGCCAGGGGAAAGCGGAGTTCCAAGAGCTGGTCCAGGTCTGGAGAGGAGAGGGCACAGCCAGGAAAAGAGGCAATGGTGGTTGGGAACTGTTGTCAAATCCAGTGTGAGGATGAGAGGTTGCAACAGCCACTGAAGCGGGGTCCTCACCCTGCAGCAACCTTCCTAATCAGCACCTGGAGACAAGGTGGAGCCAGAGCAGCCAGTACACATCCCACCACACCCAGCTCTATGCCTGCCTCAAGGCTGTGGCCTCCCGCCTCTCCACTGTGTGGGCGGCTGCCAGTGTGGAGTGGTGGGGTGCATCGGCACCCACATCAGAGCCACAGCAACTCCCAAGGATCCAGCCAAGGAACAAACGGGAACTGGAGCACAACAGCAAGAGAGAGCTGCAGATGGAGGTGGATCACATGGCCCATGCCCTTCTCACTCCAACATCAAGCAGGAAGCATAAACTGAGTTACTGGGCTTCAGCTCCCACCCTGAACGCCCTCTGTGAGCACCTTGAGCCTCGGCAGCCTGCACAATCACCACCTGTTCCTGACAGCAATGGGACGAGTCCACAGGCTTCAGGACTCACCCCAAACTACTAATACGAGCAACAAGAGTGTCTCCATACTGCTTGCATATATGAGCCTTGTGTGAACCCATGGCGATGGGGTAGGCAGCAGAGAGAGAACCTCCCAGAGGAATGCCACTAAGACATAGGAATATAGCAACATGTGAAGGACAGAAAGGAAAGAGGTGGATATCCTGAACTTGGGAGGGATCTGAAATGGGAACTGAAACCCTCAGAAAGACTAAGCAAAACCTCTGGAGGAGGGGATCAGAGATCTGCCATGGTGCAGTCGGAGGGAGACCAGACGGAGAGGGAGGAGGTCGCCGCTCCAAGCACACCCTTGGCCCATGCCCTCGTTTCGGCATTCACAGCTTTATATTCGGAGACCCATTGCCCAGCTGCAAGGGGTGGGGAACAGTAATGCTGGAGATCAGGAGGAGGTGGGAGGAGAAGAAAGGGCCTCTGGCATCAAGGCAATGGGACAGAGCCAAAAGGGTCACAGAGGGCACCCCAATGGGGGCACGTGCCCCGCGGCTGCTCCGCTGAGGGCCCCGCAGCTGCTCCGCTGAGGGCCCCGTGGCTGTTCCGCAGTGGGCCCTGCGGCTGCTCCACTCTGGGCCCCGCGGCTGCTCTACTGTGGACCCCGTGGCTGCTCCGATATGGGACCCGCGGCTGCGCCGCTGTGGGCCCCGCGGCTGCTCTGCTGTGGGCCCCACGGCTGCTCTTCTGTGTGCACCACCATGGGCCCCACAGCTGCTCTGCTCTGTGTGCCTCCATGGGCCCCGCGGCTGCTCTGCTGTGGGCCCTGCGGCTGCTCCACTGTGGGCCCCATGGCTGCTCCACAGTCAGCCCGGCACCTGTGCTGCTGTGGGCCCCACAGCTGTGCCACTGTCAGCCCCGTGGCTGCTCCAATGTGGGCCCTGTGGCTGCGCTGCAGTGGGCCCAGTGGCTGTGCCGCTGTGGGCCCCATGGCTGCCCTGATGTGGGCCCCGCGGCTGCCCCGCTGTGGGCCCCATGGCTGCCTTGCTGTGGGCCCCGCGGCTGCCCCACAGTGGGCCCCGTGGCTGCTCCGCTACTGCTCTGCAGTGGGCCTGGTGGCTGCTCTGCTGAGGGCCCTGCTCAAGGCACCTCATGGACTAGACCCGCCCCCACCCATAGCACAATGACAGGGTGGAGCCGGGCAGTCCGCTGTGAGCATGTGTGCTTTCCCACCTCCAACCATGGCAGTTTGTATACACCCGTGTATGTTATAGTATAGTCTGAGGCAGCTATATCTCTTCCCAAGGCGAGAGTCCAAGGATATAGATAAACCCAGGAGTACAGTTATTATCACAGGGAAGATAACTGATTAAGTGGTAGGGCAACGGAGATGAGGGAGGAGAAAAACTGAATGATCAAATGGGCCATCATCTGTGTAACTGAGTAACAAAGGTGAAGGTAACATTATGTAGGACAGCATCCAGAGCTAATTTCCTTCTATGTTCTCTGTAATTCTGTATTTCCTCAATCGTTTTTGTATTAACAGAAGTGAAGATAACTTTATATTATACAGCATCCAGTGCAAATTCCCTACTATCTTCTCTATAATTTGGTATTTCCTTTAATGTTTTTGTGTTAACTAATGTGAAGATAACTATGTAATACAACATCCAGTACTAATTCCCTACTATATTCTGTATAACTTTGTATTTTCTGTATTGTTTATGGCTTCTCTGGTTCATATGTCTCCATTCTTTTGTCTTTAAAATAAAATTTTAAAAATAAATAAATAAATACTCATTTCCTTCCTGAATTTGGGGTGCAGGTATTTTGTCTCAGTAATGAGAGAAAAGTAACCAAGACAGAATTTGATGCCAGAGAAGTGGGGTCATTGCTGTGACTACAGCTGAGCATTTAGGTACAGGCGCCTTTGGGAATGGCTTATGGGAAGAATTTGGAAAGATTTGGAGATGTCACCTGAAAGAGTAGTACTGGGACGTCTTCAGCTGTCTGGATGGGAGATTCTGCTCAGAGCTCAAAAGACCAGAAGTTTGATAGAAAACCTGCTGGCAAAGACCAGGCTTGGGAAATCTCTGCTGGGAAGGACTGCATTGGCTGCTGGACTCCAGATGATGGGTGTTATGACTTGGTAAAAAGTTTGTCTGTATTTTGCTCATGTCCAGAAACTTTGCCTGAGACTGAGATTGAGGGAAGTTAATCTGGCAGAAGAAATTTCAAGGCAGTCAAATGTTGGGGCTGTGGCATGGCTACTGTTGGGAGTTCTCAGCCGCATTTATGTTGATAATCAAGAGCAAAGAACCCAGAAAGATGATTTAAAACATGAGTTTATTCAGATAGGAAGCTTCAGTAATGCTGCAGACTGTAAACATAGAGCTGAGGAGATCTTGATTGCTAACAAGGAACAGGAGAATATAAAAGATGGCCTGAGGGCATCACCAGAAGCAAGAAGTCTCCACCCTTTGCAGTCTGAAAACTGCATAAGTGAACGATTTAGTTTTTTTGTTTTTGTTTTTGTTTTTTGTGAGACAAGGTTTCATTATGCAGTTCAGGCTGGGCTTGAGCTCACTTTGTAGCCCAGGCTGGCCTCGAACTCACAACGATCCTCCTGTCTCAGCCTCCCAAGTGCTGGGACTATAGGCGTGCACCACCAGGCCTAGCAAAAAAATGTACGCTCTTTTTTTGTGAGGAGGGACTGGGAATTGAACTCAGGATGTCGTGCTTGCCAGGTACACACTGTGAAAAACTTTGCTTTGAGAAGAAAAGTGAAGAGCACCATGATTCAGAATAGCTGTGACAGCCACACCAGGTTCCAAAATGAGTGCAGCATGGAGAATTTGTTCCTCCGAATCGGATTCAGAGTGCCCAGTGATCCAGTCACTCGACCCCTAGAGCTAAGAGAAAAGAAAGCCTGACTACTGGTCCAGTTGTCAGCAGACCTTGGCATCATCCACACAGTGCTGGTTTTAGCCACATGCAGAATACAAGAGTTCTGAGGTTAAGAAGGCTTCCACCCAGATTTCAGAAGGGCTGGGCGGCCAGGGAATGTGCCCCTGAGAGGACACTGTGTGAAGCTGTGAGTGTGAAACCAAAGGTGCAGTGGAGCCCTCAGAAGTTTGGAAAAGCCAGGAATGTGGATCATCTAAGGAAAACTGCAAGGAGGGAGCAGAGTGGGACTAGGAGAGACGCTATGGGAGCTATGGCAACCAGAAGGGCCAGAGAAGCAGAACCATGTGGGCTCATAATCTGACATAGATTGTCTTGCATTTTGCACATGGAACTACAGCACTTAATGTTTGGACTTGCTTTGGTCCCAATGCTTTGTATACCCCCGTTTGTGTCTTTTGGAATAGTAATGTGTACCTTGTGCCATTGAATATTGAAAGTGTTTAACTTTTCATTTGTGCAGGGGCTCACAGCTAAGAGTTTGCCTTAGATCTTGGAGGAGACTTGGACTTTTCAGCAATGCTGAAACTACTAGGACTTGGACAACTCTTAGAGATGGACTACAGTGCCTTTTACATAAAGGGATGTACATGAGCCTTTGGGGAGCAGGGGCAGAATGTTATGGTTTGTGTCTAGACATTCCCCCAAAGCCTCACATAGTCATGGGGCGGGCTTCTAGAATTTATGATTGATCCATGGTCCAGTGCTGGGATTATGGGTGTGAGAGCTACACCCGCCCTGGGGTGGGTAGTTCGCGTACAGTGGAAGGGAGGGAGAGAGGCTGCTGGCTGCCGCTCCTCCCCTTTTGCTCTTGTTGCCTTTGCTGTCTTCCACCGCCATGAACTGCTGCCCTCTGCCATGTGCCACCCTGCCCTGGAGCCAGCCGAGTATGGACTGAAACCTCCACAAACTGTGAGCTAAATAAACCTTTCTCTCTTTAATTTGGGTGTTGGGTATTTTGTCTCAGTAAGAAAAGAAAAGTAACCAAGACACTCAATTTCAAATGCAAATCCCATCTAAATTTTAAGACTTCTACTTCTCAATCAGAGCTTTTCTCATTCCACTAACTCAAACCTTGCTGGCGAGGGGAGCCACAGAGGCAGCAGAAAAGTCAACCCCCCATTTTGCCTCCCCCCAACACTCATGGTCACTTGGCTCCTTTGTCTCTGGGCCCAGAATGTGAGGCAGAATATCAGGAGGAAGGGTAACGTGGAGGAACACTGCTCAGCTCGCAGCAGGCAGGAAGCAGAGGGGACCACAGAGCCTAGGAGGTAGGGGGTGCCAGCCACATAGGGCCCCAGTGACACATCTTCCTGACCCACTCCCGTGGATCAGGGCCCCCCTCCCGATAGCCTATTCAGCTGTGAACTCATCCATAGCTTCATCCCATGTTGAGGTCAGCATCCTCACCTGATCACTCCCAGAAGCCCAGCCTCTGAACGTTGCTGCCCTGGGGATCAAGCCGTGATTGCATTCAGTGAGCCTTTGGGAGGCATGGTAGATGCAAAGCAGAACAGCTAGTTTCCTTGAATTTTGGTAAATGCTGTGGGTTTAGCTAAGATCTCTTTTTAGAAAATGTGAGCACTTTAAAACTCTTTCCTTCAGCTTGAAACAAAACATTTAGTATCCCATTATGCACATGTATTTACCCTGTTACATATTGTGTAAATTAACTTTCTCTAGGTAACGCAGTGGTAATAAAACCCAGTATCTCTGCAGCTTACATCTTTACCTTACGTGATATCAGACTCCTTTGGGTGGCTTTTCATAACAGGATCCAAGTTGCAGGATCAGCTTTTATCTGATCAGATGTCCATTTTTGGATTGTGTCTTTAGATTTAGGGGGTCTTGTGCTCACTTTGGCAGCACATGTACTAAATTTAGGGGGCCTGATATTTTTGAGTTCTTTATATATTCTAAATAGTAATAATTTGTCTGAGGAACAGCAGGCAAAAACTTTTTCCCACACTGTGACTTGTCTCTTCCCTCTGTTGGTGGTTTCTCTTGCTGTGCAAAAGCTTTTTTGGTAAGATGAGATCCCAGGCCTTGATTCTTTGTGATAGTTCCTGTGCGATCAGGGTTTTGTTCATAAAGTCTTTGCCTACACCAGTGTCTTCAAGAGTTCTACCTCTTCCCTCTTCCATGAGATTTTTAGTGTTTCCATTTTTAATATTTAGATCTATGACCCATTTCAATTTTAGTTTAATGTGTGATTAAAGACATGGGTATAATTTAAATTTTGGTGTGTGGAAAACCAGTTTTTCCAGCATCATTTATTAAAGAGGCTTTCTTACAGTGAATGCGTTTGGCAACCTTTGTCAAAGATAAGGTGATTAAGTATGTCGGAAATTGTTTCTGCATCTTCTAATCTGTTGCATTGATCCTTCGATCTGTTTTTTTGGGCACTATCATGCTGTTTTTATCATATTAGTTTTGTAGTATAATTTCAAGTCAGGAATTGTGATGCCCCCTGCCTTGCCTTTGTTGCCCAGAATTACCTTTGCTATTCTTTTCTGGTTCCAAATGAATTTTAAGATTATTTTCTCTAATTCTGTGAGATACGCTGTTAGAATTTTGACCAGAATTACATTAAATCTGAAATGAATTTTAAAATTATTTTCTCTAATTCTGTGAGACATGTTGGAATTTTTACCAGAATTGCATTAAATCGGCTGGGGATATAGCTCAGTGGAATAAGCGCTTGCCTAGCAAGCGCAGGGTCCTGAGTTCGATCCCCAGTACCGCAAAAAAAAAAAAAAAAAAAAAGAATTGCATTAAATCTATATAACAGTTTGGGAAATATGGCCATTTTCACTCTATTGGTTCTTTCTACTCAACAGCAAGGGATATCTTTGCATTTTCTGATGTCCTCCTTTATCTCCTTTATCAGAGTACTATAGTTTTCAATGGATAGATCTTTTGCTTTCTTTGTTAGGTTGATTCTAGGTATTTCACTGTTTGTGATGCTATCATGAAAGGTATTATTCCTCTAATTTCTTCCTCAGTGAGTTTGTTATTTGTGTACAAGAAGGCTACTGATTTTTGAGTGTTGACTTTGTATTCAACTATTGAATTTGACTATTAAATCTAGATGTCTTCTGGTAGAGTTTTTGGGGTCTTCTATGGAAAGTATCATGTCGTCCATGAATAATGATAATTTAATCTTTCCTTTCCTATCATTATTCCTTTTCTTTCTCTCTTTTGAGTAATTGCTCTGGCTAAAGTTTCCATAACTATATTGACTAAGAGTGGTGATAGTGGATATCCTTGTCTTGTTCTTGATTTTAGAGAGAAAGCTTTCAGTTTTTGTCCATTTAGTATGATGTTGGTTTTTCGTTTATCATGGATGGCTTTTATCCAATGGAGATAAAAACCATCTATCCCAATTTTCTGTAGGGTTTTTATGGTGAATGGGTGCTGGACTTTGTCAAAAGCCTTTCCTGCATGTATCGAGATGATCATATGGCTTTTGTCCTTGGATCTGTTAATATAGTGTATTACATTTATTGATTTATATATGTTGAACCATCCCTGCATCCCTGGGGTGAATCCCACTTGGTCATGGTGCATAGTCTTCTTGATGATGTACTGCATTGTTTGCCAGTATCTTATTGAGGATTTTGCATCTATGTTAATTAGGAGATTGGCCTGTAATTTTCTTTGTTGGGTCTTTCTCTGGTTTTGGTATCAGAATAATGCTAGCTTCCAGGAATAAATTTGCAAGTATTGCTTCCCTTTCAATTTCATTAAAGAGTTGGAAAAGTAGTGGCATTAGGTCTTCTCTGAATTTCTTGTAGAATTCAGCAGTGAATTTGTCAGGACCTGGGCTTTTCTTTGTTGGTAGGTTTTTAGTTACATCTTCAATTTCGCTGATTGATATTGGTTTATTTAAGACTTTTATATCTTCTTGATTCAGCTTTGGTAATTTACATATATCCAGGAATCTGTCCATCTCTTCTGTGTTTTCCATCTTATTAGAATACAAGTTCTCAAAGTAGGTACAAATGATCTGGATCTGCAAGATCTGTGTGATTTCACCCTTTTCATTCTTAAGTGCATGGATTTGAGTCTTTTCTTCCCTTTTTTGATAAGGTTGACGATGGTTTGTTGATTTTAGTTAATCTTTCAAAGAACCAACTCTTCAATTCATTGATTCTTTGTATTGTTTTCCTAGTCTCTATTGCATTAATTTCTGCTCTGACCTTTATAATTTCCTCCCTTGGGCTTGGCCTGCTCTCCTCTTTTTAGTATCCTGAAGTTCAACATTAAGTTGTTTATTTGAGCTTGCTCTATTTTCCTGACATGGGTATTCACTGCTACAAATTTCCCTGTTAGGACTACTTTCACATTGTCACATAAGTTCTGATATGTTGTATTGTCATTATCATTTCATGGTAGAAACTGTCTAATTTCTTCTTTAATTTTGTCCATGATCCATTGGTTGTTCAGGAAGGTGCTATTTAATTTCCATGTGTTTATAAATTTCTTGTGGTTTCTTTTGCCATTGATTTTCAATTTCCTTGCACTATGATCTGATGACATACCTCATTTTTAAATGACAATAATAAGCCTAATACTTACCAAAAGTAAATAACTTATTCCTTTGAGAAATAACTACATTTTCCAAAACAAGAAAAAACAGTGAAGAGAATGACACTGTTTTACATTTTTCAAATTGTTATAGTTTGGATCTACTCATGCCCTCCATTAAAACTCATGTCTTAAAGAAAGGCTTAATCCCCAGGAGGCAGTATCCAGAGGCCTGGCACTTGGAAAGCTATTGGGTCACAAGGGCTCAATGGATTCTCCCATCCACAGATTCATAATGCAATGGGCTACCAGAGATACAGGATGTTTGGGAGACAGGCCTATTGGAAGAAGTAGGTTGCTAGGGGAGGTCCTTGAAGGGGATGTGCCGTGACCTATGTAGCCAGTAGGGTCCTGAGCAGGGCAGACAGGAGATTATGAAAACACTGGACACATAATAAAAGGAAAGCGGGGACTGGGTGGGACCTGATCTCTGTGATAGAGAGGCAGCGACAATTCAGTACGGTCTGCACATTTCTGTGTACACAGTAAGCAGGGGGAAACACATGATGAGACCAAAACTGCCAGATCTCATTGTTTTGCTGAGAACACTGAAAGCAAAATATTCTCAGAGCATCTGCGCTATAGTCAACAGGGAGGGACACCAAGGACAGACACCTGCTGGACTGGCTGTACTCTATTCCCAACAACTTGTTCACACGGCTCACCTCTGGCGCTCCGTGTTCTTGGGGCTGGCCTTCCTCTAACCTCAAATGTATGATCAATCTCCAGTTCCACTCCTCCACACAGGGATGCTTGGACCTGGTCCCCTCCTCCGGCTCTTCTGCTTCCTGACTACACCGAGGTGAGCAGCTTTCCTTCACCACGTGCTTCCAAGATGCGTGCTTTCTTGTCACAGGTTTAAAAGCAACTGTGCCCAGTGATGTGGGCCAAAACTTCTGGAACCATGAACTAAAATAAATCTTTCTTTGAGTTGTTTGTCTGAGACATTTTGTCCGAGGGACAGAAAGCTGACTAACATAGAGCTCATTAATGTCTGCTCTAATAGAAAAATAACTGGATTCTCCTATGTGCTCCTGTAACTGGTTTCATTATCAATCACTCCATAGGGGCTGGGGATATAGCTCAGTGGAATAAGCCCCTGCCTAGCAGGCGCAGGGTCCTGAGTTCAATCCCCAGTACCGCCCAAGAAAATCAATCACTCCATAGTCTGCAGACTCCCACTGTACACTGTAAAAATGAAAAAAATAATAATAATGCCTCCCTATTTCATATGAGGTTTTGTTTATTCATTTTTTTTGGAGATGCATGTGTGTGCACGTGTGTGTGTGTGTGTGTGTGTGTGCATGCGCGTGCGCACACATGCGTGTCTATGTGTGTGATGCTAAGAACAGACCCAGGACTTTCTGAGTGCTACGTACACACTTTGCCACTGATCTGCACCCTGACTTTATCATGATGTTTAAACCTAGAAGATCCCTGTTAGGTCCTGGCTCCCGGGACATGTTTTGAGAACCCCTAAAAAGTGCTTGGAAACAGATAGGAACATCTGATTGCCCCAGGGAGCTGTGGGGAGATGTGGCCAGGTTTTCTGACATCCTGCACAGCCCAGACGGTTTTATATCAGGAAGACTCACTGGATTCAGAATGACAGGTGTCTAACACGGGGACTCCGAACCAGTTCCTGTGGGAGATAGTCCGGACTCCTGCATACCTGAGCCAGTTCCTGTGAGAGACAGTCTGTAGTCCGGACTCCTGCATACTTGCCACAGCATAACTTTGCAAGAACTCATAAACATGTTTGCATCTCTTACCTGAAAATAGTGGAGCTGAGCTGCTAGCCCCCATGCCTCACCTACTAATCAATCCAACTCTAATAATGATGATGCTAATACAAATCTGAAAGTTTTCATTGTGTAGCCTTTGGCTACCACACTGTCACCAAAAGGGCTTCTCATTTCAGTCAACCTCTAAGAAAATACTGCTGGTAACCAAAACAGTTTGGTGGTCGTTAGTCACATGGGTGTCTTCATTTGCTATCTTACAGTTCCGTGGGACCAATGAACAACCAGCTGTGTGAGACAGAAGCTCCTGGAACCCACTTCCCCTCAGGGACTGCAGCAAGGCCTTAGCTCTGATGGGGTTTTCTGATTAGGAGAACAGATGAACAGAGGAATAAGCACAACTGTAGGTATTTCAGTAGAAAAATGTCTGAGATAACCTCTGTTCATTTAGCATCCCTACACTTTGTTTTTTAAAACCATACCGTAAATCATAAATTGGACTCATGTGGAATTGCTGGAATTTTGGGGCTCTGGTTTGCTAGCCTGGAAGGGCCTGCATTCTCCAAGCTGCTTTGGAGCTCAGACTCAGCATGCACAGGGGTAAATACTCCTGCCCTGCTTCTTTCCCCAGTTCCCTGGATATCACCAATTGCTCTACCTCTGGGTTCCTTTTGACAGTAATTATGATCAATAAATTCTGCTGGTTACATAAATTTATTTTGCATTTTTCGATGAACCTCCCCCAAACCTTGCAGTGATCAAGTCTTCTTCTCTTTGAAATGCTTAGTGCAACACTAAGCATGGTGGTGCACACCTATATTCATAACTGCTCAGAAGGCTGAGGCAGGGAGATCACTTCAGCCCAGGAGTACAAGACCAGTCTGGGCAGCGTAGCAAGATTTTGTGTCAAATAAAGGAAAGTTCAGCACATCCTCTTTGCACACCAGATAACACATTATAATCATTAACAACTGACCAGTTCAATTATTTAAATACAGGGTGACCAAAAATTGTGTATTTTTGTTAATTTTATAAGATACTATAACAGGCAACATAAAAATGATAGTTTTATCAAATGTATTCAGTAATATTTCCGTGTATGATATATCTTAAAACATCCAATCTACAATACAAGGTTATAGTCTGGACAGTAGTATCTAGGCTCTTTCTGAATTCTATTTCCCTTATTGTCTTTCTCTGTCCTGTTGGTCCTTCCTTTTTTTCTGGGGAGGGGTATATTTTCAGTAAAATATTTGCCCACTACATGTAACAGTGAAGACATCAGTGACGGATGTCCTGGGTGGCATTTCACTATCCTGTATTTTTCAATTATTTGGTCTATTAGACCTAATCTAAATTGTAAATGGCCAGGCATTGGTGGTGCCCGCCTGTAATCCCAGCACTTGGAAGACTGAGGCAGGAGGATCCCTGTGAGTTTGAGGCCAGCCTGGACTACAAAGTGAGCTCAAGTCCAGCCTGCCTCAAAAAGACCAAAAAAAAAAAAAAAAAAAATTGTAAGTGACTTTGGAACTCATTTGTTTTGAATAAATTACAAATGAGTTTCGTAGTGTGTAGTCTAGAAGGTGCATACATATTCTATAATACTAATTTTCCCTTGCTTTTTGATTATAGGATATGTGCTAGATGTTGGTCAAATCTGTCAGTGCCACCCATAGAGTTATTACAATCATTGACCACTATTGGCATATTTTTAGTTTCCTTTCTTTTTTCAACTTCTATCATTTCTGTACTGTGAATAGTTCAAAGTAAGGAGATGTCTTTTTTCATCTTTCCACTTCATTACACAGACTTTTCCTCTCCGCTATGCTAACACTTCTCCCTTTTTCAGTTTCTTCTCTGGCAGATTTTTTGGCACTTCCTTCCTACTCAGTCTCAGGGTCCCAAATATGTCTGTTTTGTATTGCACAAGAATAGCACTGAGCTCTGGAGAAGCATAAAAATTATATCTAATGTACTTATTGTAAGAGTTTTTAGAGGGGTAACCCACTCGGGCCCCCCTTCTGTCCCTCTCTTGGACAGAAGCTTTCCTTCCCTCAATAAATATATTCTGCTCTTAACCTCTGTTGTTCCTAAAATTCATTCTTTGATTTTAGAGAACATGAACGCGTCTCAGATATTGTTCAGGTTGGGAGTTTTTATTTTCCTGTATCATTTTGGAGGTTCCACCAAGATACTTGGATGGAGATTTAAAGCTATATGCCTACCCAAGATGGAAATGCCTGGTGTCTATGGGGGGCCTTTAGACAAACCGTCTGGAGAGTATCTCTGACTGCCGATCAGCAACTACGACCCCTTTCAGCCTGAAGAAGCCAGAGCAGTCATCGCCTGTTGCTCCCTCACCGAATGTTAGAGACAGCTGAGTTAGATAGAAATATTATAGGCAGTCAGACAGGGCCAGGCCCTCAAAGGAGCCAACATGAGAGACAAGATAAGACACCTGTGGGCCAGAACTTAAGACAAAACGACTAAACAAATATACCTACATACTGCCCTAGGTGTAAACATCGGAGATTGATATTCTAAATAGGTAGTGAAGTCCCTGACCCAACCGCTTACAGGAAAAGCCCATTTTGTATTCATACCCACTTTCTACATGATTCACTTCCCCATTTGATCCCAGTTTAATCAATTTTACCTGAACAATTCTTATTGGCTAACCAGTTTTATACATTTTTCCCTACCTTGGACCTGCCTCACCTCGTGGTTTTGCTCTATAAAAGTCCTAGAAAAGACAGCATCTTGAATAACCCACTCGGTCCCCCCTTCTGTCCCTCTCTTCGACTGAAGCTTTCTCTCCCTCAATAAATATATTCTGCTCTTAAAAAAAAAAAAAACAGAGTTTTTATAGATTGTAGCACAAAATTATAGGTTATTTTTCACAAATAAAAGAAACATAAATTAGTAAAGGGAAATAACCAGAACTTATTATTAGATTTCACTAGAAACAAGCACCAAAGGTAAATGCAACATTCTAAATAAAAAGGTACGCAGAAAATAGTTGATACAAAACAAATAGCAGACATACGAGTGTATCTCGTGCAAACAAGAATCAACCAGCTGAAATGACACCGGCCCGAGTGACGCTCGGGGTACAGTTCAGTGGTTAATATACCATTGCTTTGATGAGCAAGCCACATAAAATTTCCCAGGATTATGAAGAGTGTTCTTCCTGAGGCCAGTTTTCCAGCCTAGTACTCAAAGAGTCCCCATTCTGTCACTGAGTAGCTTCCTCCAAGTCCAGCAACACCGACCTTTTCCCCTTCCTTCCCTTCCTCCTCACCCCTGATGCATCCTCTGGACAAACAGTCTTGCTACTTGTCTGCTGCAGGATCTGTACTGACAGCATTTAGCTGTTCTCACTTCAGTGTCCCAGGACATTTACTACAGGCGCCACACAGTTGGCACCAGCTACCTTGAAACTTGTTTAATGGATCTTCTCTGTACTCCTCATATGCAAGTAGCCTTTGGCAGGAAGTGTGTCTGGAGAGCCCTGAAGGGAAAAGAGACCTAGAAACTCCAGCCGAGTTCCTTGCTAATTCAGTCAGCAGTGGCCTGCTGGCATTTAACACTTCGCATGGTGTATTTCATAGTGCTCCACATTTGCAAAGGTTAAAAGATGTCTTCGTGGTCTCCTGTAGTTGGGTAATCCCACCCAAATAAAATTAACCATTGTAACAAAACGCAAAAACCATTAGACAAGGTAATGAGGTTTTGTTTCTTTTTGTTTGGGTTTGGTGTTTTTAAAACAGGGTCTCACTCTGTAGTCCAGGCTGGGTTTGAACTCACTGTGTAGCCTAGGCTGGCCTCAAACTCCTGGCAGTCCCCCTGCCTCATCCTCTCCAGTGTTGGAATTACAGGCGCACGCCACCATGCCCAGCAATGAGGTATTTTAAACAACTGCATGGAAGGCAAAAGTCACCTCCATTGTCAGGAACCACAGTTGATTTTAAGTGAAAGCATGATTATCACTGAAGTCACACGCTGTCAGCTCGCTCACTAGCATGGCTTGTGTGTGCTGCAGACACCTCTTTCTCAGGGGGTGAAAGAGCTGGATGAGACCAACATGACTGTGACACTGTGCTTGGTGGAGACCCCTGTGTGCACAGGGCCGAGGTTGTCACTCACAAGCTGACGCTGCTCTGCTCCCAGACAGGACCATCGCTACTGAAATAACCGTCTACCACCCCCATCTGTAATTTAGGCAAACTGCTGCTGTCTTCCAACCCTGACCTCTCAAGGGTGCTTGCTTTGAATTCTTAAGAAAATAGTGGAGAGGAGCAAAAAATATAAACATTACGGCCTGGAGATAACCCTAACAGTAATTGGATAATTTCCAAATGTCACACTGTGCACATGTTCACACATGCAAGCGTGCGCGTACACACACACACACACACACACACACACACACAAAATTTAGGCTCACCCTGTACACGAAAGGTATCTGGTCAAGACCACAAGCCGCTTTCCAGAGTCTGACCCCAGGATCTGAATCTGGCCATCTCGCACCGTCCCCACAACCTAGGACAGACTGCTGTCTCAGCACACTGGGACAGGCGCAGTGATCTCTGCTGCCTCATGCTGTTTGGGGCTTCGAGGAGGAGGGGTGTAGAAGCTGTTTCTAGTAGCACCAGCACACAGAACCAGTGCCCCCAGGAACCAGCACGGCTACACAGCTCCGTGCCTTACTCTCTGGCTTAACATCCTTATCATGGCTGTGTTAAATATTCTTTGGAAATACTATTTTTATGATTACAAGGTCACGCCTCTTACTTTCTTAACATTTTTTTATCATGACTTTATATTTTTTAAACACTCTTTGACTGTTTTAGTCCTTGTATTGTGCCTATCTTCTATGCCATTTGGAGAAAGGGACATCTTTATTTCATTTATTCTTTTTTATTTTGAAAGCATTCTTTTTTTTAATCTTTACATAGTTAATACTCTAGTTCCTAAATACACTGCAATTTACCCATCACCTTCTCTCATGATGTCACATGTAGGTTGTTTCCTACTCGGGACTGGTATAAGTAAGACCCGTGACATACTTGAAACTATAAACACATCCCGGGGGTTACGTCCTTAGAATAAACTGCTACCAGAATTTCCAAGTTGAGCAGGTGTAAATGTCGTTGGCCGGGCATCTTACCATGCCGCTCGCCAACTTCCCTCTCCTCAGTGCTACATTAAGGGCTGTCCTCTCCGTGCCCCCAGAGGTGTGTTCACAGGGTGCCTTTTTCATCTCCGCCATTTGGAGAAGGGGATATTTTTATGTCATTTATTTTTTTCTATTTTGATTACCAGCAAGACCCAACCTTGATGATTATATTCATCATGTACAGTTTAACTGACAAAATTGTACATAAGATGGAATATAATATGTAGGTGTTGTAATGATTAAAGCAAACTATTCAACACATTCTTCACCTCACATCTTCATAATCTCTTACCATGTCGTACAATAGCACTCCAGAACTTATTCCTCCTGTCTAACGGAAGCTTTGTGCCTTCTGACCAACACCCCCCTGTCCCTTCACCCCACCCCTGGCAGTACCATTTTATTTTATTTCTATGAATTTAACATTTTAGTTCAACCTGTGAGTGAGACCATGCAGTATTTGCAGGTCTGTGCCTGACTTATGTCACTGAATAAAACACCCTCTGGATTCAGCCATGTTGCTGCAAAAAAGGTCCTTTTTTCAAGGCCAAATAATATTCCTTTATGTACTTGTGATGCCACATTTTCTTTATGCATTTACCTGCTGATGGATGCACAGGTTTATTCCGTCTGTTGGGTATTATGAATAATACTTCAGTGAAGATAGGCCACCAAGTATCCCTTCAACATATTGATTGCATTTCTTTAGGATATATACCCAGTACTGGGATAGCTAGATCAAACAGTAGTCGTATTTCTAATGTTTTTAGGAAACCCCATGCTATTTTCTATGCTGGTTATTCTACATGTATTTTTGTCTTTGGGTAATTTTCAGTTCATGCTCATCTTCCCCATTTTTGTTTCAAGTTGCGTTGCAAAGGATTTTTCCCATATTCGCTGGTGAATGCTACTCACATATGAGAAACTTAATTCTTCTACCACATTTTGCTTTTTCCGTTTACATTACGGCTTATGGTTTCCATTTACTCAGTGACTCAGTACGCAGCTCTTGAGCATCTGCTAGGAGCCTGGCACTGCTGTATGCACTTGAGGGCACAGCAGGAAGCAAGTGGACTGAAATTTCCCTTCTCAGAGAGCTTGCATTCTGGCGGAAGCTTCTATTTTGAGGGTATCATTTTAGTGGACAAAACCCCCTGGCCTCTGTAATGCCTGTTCCATAGTTTGATAAGTAGCTACAATTATAAAAATGCAAACTGGCCTGTGAATGCCTGCTTTCAGGAAACCATGGCCCCCACATGAAAATCCAGGAAGAGACCCCAGAACCTGGGCTAAGAGAAAAAACTAAACACCATTTTTAAACGTGTGTGACCAAAAGAGCAGCCTTAGACTCTCTAGCGAAACATGAGTGAGTTTTTCCTTGCTTTCCATTCACCTCCCCTCACAGGTGCCTCCACGATCTTACAGCTGCCTGTACATCCCACAGCCTGGAGCTAGAGAAACAGGTACCAATGGGGTTGAGGAGACCAGAGGCACTTGGGGTCCCAGGCACACCCTGGGCTGGCCCCAGACGTGGCTCTATGGAATATGTGGTACAAACCCAATTTCATGAGCGAGTCCTCTCTCTCAGAGGGGGCGTGGCAGCCACCAGGACTTTCAAGGGAGCCAAATACCCTCTCTCACAACCGGCATGTGCGACTCTAGGGCCAGCCAGCCCCACCCCCCCCACAAAGCCTTAGCACCAGGAAATGAGCCCAGAAAGGGCCAGGGAGACCTCGAACTAACTGAGACTGTGTCTCTGGCAGCAAAAGAACAGGGAATGGTGAAGTAAGGTGTGGCCCGGGAGCAGAGCGCTTGCCTGGCACACGCAAGTTCCTGAACCGGGAGAAAAGAGTAGGGAATCAAAATAGAAACTTAGTGGCGTCACAGAAAAATAAAGTTCTATCCCTTATGGATTGGCATATCCCACCATGTGTTTTTTTAAAAATCACCAAAAAAGAGATCGTCACTTAAACATTTACGTAAGAAGTCCCCACAGTTAAGATGCCACAGTTAAAATGTCATTAAATTAGAATGACTTTAAGTTAAAAAGTGCACTTTGGAAAGCATGATTTGTTCTAGTAGTTCTCAGGCAGAGGACACAGATTCTATCTTCAGTGGCGGCGCAAACACCACACACATACACATTCAAGGGTTAGGACAAAGATCCTGGACTCTAACACTCGCCCGACATGCGTAAGCAAGCACTCTGACTGCAGGATTTCTGGAAGGTCCTGATGAGAAGAATCCTCCTCCTTCCGCTCTGCCTGCACAGGCTCAACTCCCCAAGCCCTCAGGTCTTTCCCTTCCCTCCCACAGGAGGCTGCCTCCTCGGCCCAGCCTCATCCTCACTGAAGGGAGCCAGCTCTCGCTGGAAAAAAAATAAAAAAATAAAAAAATAATAAAAAAACCGAATACAAGGAAAGCTTCAGAGGAGAGACCTAGGTCTGGGGAGATAGCTCAGCAGCACAGAGCCTGCCTTGCAAGTGCAAGGTCCTCAGTTCAATTCCTGAAATGAGAAAAAGAAAGGAGAGTCCTAGGAAGAGTGTGCAGTATTACCAATATTAGAAAAAAGCCGACAGGAGCAACATTTCCTACCTATTAGGATGGTCACTTTTTTTTTTAATGTGGAAAAATTGGAATCTTATATCCTGCTGGTGAGAATGTGAAACGCAGTCCCTGTGGGAAACCAAGCGAGCCCGCATTTCCGCTTTGGGGGATGTCCCCCAGAAAGCTGAAAGCAAAGACGCGAAGACTGCATGGTTTCATTTGTGTGAGGCTCTCTCTCTCTCTCTTTTTTTTTTTTTTTTTTGGCATCGGGAATTGAACTCAGGACCTCGCGCTTGCCAGGCACGTGCTGCGCTACTGAGCTACATACACACCCTCGTGTGAGGTTCTTAGAGCACTCACACGCTTAGACACAAAGCAGGGTGGTGCTGCCGGAGAGCAGGGGCGATGGAAAGACGCTGCTTTACGGGGATGGGGCGGCTGTTGGGGAAGGTAAGAAAAGTTCCGGACCCGGATGGTGGCGGCGGTTGCCCAGAGGTGTAAATACATTTAAGGACCCTGAACTGTATATATGAAAATGGTTAAAATGCAGAGAAATAAGGAAGAGGAAGGGGAGCCGAGGGGGGTAGAGGAGGAGGCTGGCACACGAGGCTGAGTCAGAACGGGAGCTTGGGAGGCGCAGGGCAGGGCTGGCGCGGGGCAGGATCGGTTCCCCTGTGAGGGGCGGGGACAGCAGCTCTCGTAAAGCTCTCGCCATCGGCCTGTCCCGAAGAAAGTTAGCCCAGGAGGCCCCCCTGTGACACGATCTCCAGGGAAGTGTCCCCCAAAAGGCGTACACCTGGTTCTTGGGTGACCAAAGAATGCACTTTTGTAATGTGCCAAGCACACACAGTGCGCAGTGCCCCTTTCCTTAAACTGTTATAGGGAGAATAACGGAAGGAAAAAGTCTAACCGGAAAGAGCAAACACCAGCCACGGAAAAGAGCGCTGCTTTCGGGTCTGGGCCTAACTGCGCCGGCGCCCTCACCCCTGCCACTCCCAGGCCGAGTCTGTTCTGTCCGTGCGACCTCCTGCTCGGTCCCTAGAGCTGCCCGGATCCCGCCGGGCTCCTGGCCCTGGCAGGTCACGGTCCCCGGACGCGCGCGCACGGCGCGCAGGCCTTGCGAGGAGGATCCCGTTCGCGCCGACGTTCACAGAGAGGCTGCCGCTGCGCCGAGGAGGGCGCGTCGTCCCCAGGGAGCTCCGCCCCGCTGCCGGCTCCGCCACCCTGGCGTGCGCCAGCCCCGCAGCTCCGGCCGGCGCGCCGCGGTCCTCCGCTCAGGGTGGCGCCGCCCAGGGTGGCTAGAGCCGCCGCGGAAATGTGGAAGCAGAGCTGGGGAATCTGACAAGCTGGGTCTCTGTGGCGCAATCGGTTAGCGCGTTCGGCTGTTAACCGAAAGGTTGGTGGTTCGAGCCCACCCAGGGACGCAGTTATTTTCGAGCATGGATGTAACCCTGAGACATTTTTAGCCTGATCTGAGCACGATTCTGCCCGGTTTCTAGACCAGAGGACAATACCTAGGAACTTAGGTTTGCTGCTGAGGACCCTCGGCTCGCACGCCATGGCCCAGGAACGGGTCCATGCGTGAATGGCTTTGGCTTCTCTGCAAACTGTCTGATTCCACCGACACCCGAGTGTAGTTACCCGGCAGCTCTCCGTGTATTTCCATACAGAAGGGGCGAAGCCGGCCGTGGTGGTCCACGCCTGTAATCCTAGCACTCGGGAGGCTGAGGCAGGAGAATCGCCATGACTTTTAGGACAGCCTGGGCTACATAGAGAGCTCAAGGCCAACCGGAAGTACACAGCGAGACCCTGTCTCAAAAAGACAAAAGAAAAAAGATGTGGTGTGGCAAGGAGTGGAAGTGCACTGTCCTAAGAAATGGGTCACTGAGGCTTGGTCACAGCTTTTGGACAATGGACTTAAATCTAGGAAAGATGTCACCTCACCGCAGATTTCGCCTGAAATTTAATTCAAGCAGAAATAGTACGGGGGTGGGGGGCTTCTGTTAAAAAGCTTCAAATGACATATTTTCAACTCTAGTCTCGCGGGGGACACAAGTATTCTTGGAGTCAATGATTCACTTAAGCCCCCTTAATGTTCTCAGGTTGGGGTTTTTCTGAAGCTCATCAGAATGGCCTGCTCCCTGCCACCTTTCAAGGGCATCTTATAGTAGAAACAAGGAATCGGGGGGAAATTGAGTCATAAACCCATTTATATATACATTGTCTCGATCTAATTTAATTTTTCAAGAGGAACAATATATCTGCTGTCACTAACGTTATGAGGACCGCCTGTAATCCCAGCGTGAATGCCTGTGGCTTCTCTCCAAACTTTCTGACACCGAGTGTAGTTGCTGGTAGTGCTGTGTGTACTTCCATACAGATAAAGTGAAGCTAGGCGTGGTGGCGCACGTGGAGACTGAGGCAGGAGGAGGATCTTTGCAAGTTCGACACCAGCCTGGGCTACAAAGGCCAGCCTGAACTTCACTGGGAGAAGCTGTCTCAAAAAGACAAAAAAATTATGAGGACTTAGAACACGTGCTTTAGAATATCTTTACCAAGTTCACAAACTCCTTCCAGCAGAGATCATCTTTTCTTCGGGATGATCATTTTAGACTCCAGCAGATTTCCTTCAGGGCGCAGCTGCCTGAGCGCAGCACACAGGATCCACACCTGTCTTGTAGCACTTTTGCATGAGCTGTTCCTTTGGTTCTGCGTCCTTACTGGGTTCCCCGAATGGTCCGGCGCTTACGCTCCAGGGGCCTCTCACTGTGCCCTTCCTACCTCCCCTTCCAGGGCAGCGTCAATTGAGAAGCCGCCTTCGCAGTTTAGCCCACCCTGCTGCCGGCCCCCTGAGGACTCCGGCTACCCTGCAACCGGTGAGCTTTCGTCACGCATAGTCGGTGGGAATTCACGCAGACTACGCACTGCACCCGGACTTCGCGCTTCTGGGACAGGCGTGGCGCAGGACTTGAGCTCGGCGCCGGAGCAACCCCTGCCTTCCCAGGTGCTGTGCCCAGAGGCGGACAGTCAGATAAAATGCAGGAAGGCGCCTCAGCAGAAGCCCACATGGAAAAGTTCCTGGATGGTTATAATGGCCAGCGTAGACCAGAATTCTGTTTTCATGGAAAATTCGAAACAACCCTGAAGGATCTTAAAGGAAACAAGGCAGCGGAGGGCCATGTATGGCTGGGCAGACTGGTGGGTGGGCAGGCGGGTGGGGATTAGCGGTATGGAGGACGCTCCTACTCGAAGAGGAAGCTGGGGAGAGCTTAGCTATGAAAGGGTCCTGGAGACCCAGGGATGCGGTGAGATGCCACCTGGTAAAGTAAGGGAGTAACTTAGAGGTTTCTGCCTCCTGACGGAATGAGATGCGTGTTAGGCGGCTGACCCGGCTGCAGTACCGGAAAAATAAAACTCAGAGAACGGTGAATAGAGTTATACTTCAAGGGAGGGGCACGGAGGCTTGGGGCTAAGGTGGGTCTAGAGATAAAGGTACGGATGCAACTCAAGGGACAACTGGGCAAGGCTTGGGAATGGAACCAGGAAGGAAATGTCCGGGTCTGTGTCTATTTCATCCTAACTTCCCAAGAGACTACTCCAGGGGTTCATGGAGCCCGGTGGAAAGCTAAAGGGACTGGGTTTGAGCGTTATTTAAAAAAAAACACACACACAAAACAACACAATGCAACACAACTCAAATGGGAAGCCAAAGACCCTCTCCTCAAAATATGCATATTCATGGATAAGATGTTGCTTATGATTGATAGCCAAGGGTATCACAGAGCCTATTGCAGGGTCTTTGGTCACCAAATTAAGGAGCCATGGCTTTTATCTACTGAATTTGTGTTCTCATTGCCGATAAATCCAAAGTGTTTCTGGAAAATTTACTAATCTGAAGCTTTTAAGGTAACACAAAGCATCAGAAATAGTCCAGTTAAGAGAAACCAGATTTTCTGTTTTGATGGGCAATTAAATAGGTATATAAAATTAGTAGTGCAAGACTTGTGACAAAACAACTGCTTTGAGACTGTGACACAATGCTTTATTGTTACGATCTGGAATGACTGAAGCTGAGGGTCTTTCCAGATACTGACCCTTTCAGGGCAACTTCTAGGGAGATTTGCACCATTAACAGCTACTAGTTTGCATTGCTTTTGTGCATTATTTTAATGAGAACCAGCCAAGTGCCATGTTTACTGGACTTTACCATATTCACCATACTTTAGTTTTCCTTCATGGAAATTGAGTTTTTTGGTTGCTGTTGTGTTGTTTTGTTTTGTTTTGAACAGGGTCTCTCTAAATTGCTTGAGCTGGACTGAAATTTGCAGTCCTCTGGCTCAGCTTCCCAGGGTGCTGGGATTACAGGTGTGAACCACATCTGGTTTACTGTTTTTTGGGGTTTTTTTGAAAAGCAGCATGAATCAAATCTCACATATGACTTAAACTAGTTGTTCCCAAACAAGTATGTCAAATACACATTTCACAATATGGAGATTATAGATTATCTTTGGAATAAATGGAGATTATTGCCTGTGTGAGCGTAAAAATGTCTTACAGTTCACTGAGCAGGGTATTCACTTATACTTGTGTATAGGTCTGATTATTCAAAGTCACTGTAATACTCTGCAGTAATAGAGAACCTTTTAGAGATGAATGCACAAACTGCAACCCCAAACGCACTTATGCATTGCAAAGCGCCAGCACTGCAATTCAACTTGATGATTAAGGTTTTAGTTTAGAAGGAACAAGTCATACATCACCATCTTTTATCTTAAAAACAACACATGTGCTATAGGTTCGCCACCTCTGCTCTATATGTAAAAATATGCATTGCTTAAGGCCAAATATGGAACTAAACTTTTAAATTAGGGTTTCTCTATTAATTACCAAGCACGGGATTCCTTAATCCACAAATCCACAATGAGACATCAGTTTACAACTGCAAACTTTTTGCCATCTTGCTAATTAGGCCTGGTTTGCGTTGCTTGGGAGCCAAGGGCAGTGTTAGATACCATGTGAGTTGTAGGAACACTTGCTCATGTTTAGGTAATCTCTGCCTTCCAATCCACTAGGGGGGAACTGGCCAGAAGGGTACTTTACCAAGCTACTGAGTACTCATAGTAACTAAGCAGAAAAATGCATTTTCATTTATGGTCTAGAGTATTTCACAGAGTTCTTTTTTATGATCTCTTGTTTCTGTGGTTATTTTTAATCTAATGATTATTTTAAACATTTCCAATACCAAACACTAAACATTTATGGTCACTTTTGAACTTTGTTTGCAGAATAAATGTCATTCCGTGAATGCACCTCCTGGTGTAACTTTGAGCCCTACCATCTTCTGTTTTTGCTGGGGGAACACTGGCAGGGATATGGGAGTAGAAGCCTTAGTAGCGAAAACCTATCAAAAAAAAGCAAAATTTCAACAAATTGAGTTTTTAAATTTTTATTTATTTGTGTGTGTGTGTGTGTGTGTGTGTGTGTGTGTGTGTGTGTGTGTTTGAGACAAGGTCTCACTAGGCAGTTCAGGCTGGCCTTGAGCTCACTTTGTAGCCCAGGCTGGTCTCATACTCACAACAATCCTCCTGCCTCAGCCTCCGAACTGCTGGGATTACAGGTGTGCACCACCACGCCCAGAAACAAATTGAGTTTTATGACTTAATTGTTAGCAATTCATTAACGGAGCGGCATCCCATCTATGAAGCAGAAGGCTGTTCACATGAAAGCAGAAAGTAGCAGAAACAAGAAACAAAAGTGGATTGTTATAAAGTTACTGTCTTCCAAGGTTAAAGCAGAGGGTCCTGCGTACCACGCTGCCTCAGGCAAATGGGGTCCTTCCCTATTCCTTGTGAATAAGACCCCCATTCAGCTAGGGTCTGGGAGAAGCCTTGAGCTCCTGCTTCTTGTGCAGATGGGGGCTTCAAGCCTCTTCCCTTACAGAGATGCCCATCCTGCAAGAGGCCAGTGAAGATGAAGGCGATCATGAGCACTTCCGGTCCTCATCCCATCATGACCTGCGCTCTGATGGAGCTGTCACCTCAGGAACTCCAGGCCTCCTGGATGTTACAGGTCCACACCTAAACTCACCCAACTGGCACATCTCTTATCCTTGGCCTCTCATCCCAGCACCTCCCATGGCCTCAACTCTGCCAACATTCCCTGCTCCCCCGCGCCACCCCCGTGCCCTTGCACCAAGGGAAGTGACTCTTCCCGGAAGAAACAGCTATTCCTATGGCCCTGCCCATCATGGCTGTTTGTCTCCCACGTAGGATTGGACCCAGAGGTGGGCCAGCTCCTTCCTTGTTGCTGTTTCAGCTGCTCTCCGTCGCCCCTAAAACCCTCAGCAACCTTTGAAGCGATCGCTGAGACTGAATCACCCGCTGCTGGTCCTTTTGCTGTCACCCCCGGACCCACGGGGAATTGGTTCTAGGATCCTCCTCAGGCCAGGTCCCTGCTATAAAATGGTGTAGCCTTTGCAGAGAATCTACGCACATTCTCCCATGCATTTTAAATCATCTCTAGATTACCCATAGTATTTAATACCAATGCTATGCAAATAGCTGTCACACTGTTATCTATTTACTTATGTATGTATATATGTGTGTATGTATGTATGTATGTATTTTGAGACAGGATCTCGCTATGCAGTGCAGGCTGCCCTTGAGCTCACCTTGTAGCCCAGGCTGGTCTCGAACTCACAAGGACCCTCCTGCCTCAGCCTCCTGAGTGCTGGGATTACAGGCATGCATGCCCAGCCATACTGTTATTTAGTGAATAATGATAAGGAAAAAGGTCTGTACATTACTTGTCCAGATACAAAATTTTTCTAATACTGAATTTGAATCTGCAGACAGGGAGCCCACGGGCAGCCAGCTCTATTCCGACTTCCTGCAGTGTGCTGGCTACTGAATCACTGCGTACTCCTTTTCACCAGGACTGCTACAACCACTGGGGTCACTTTGCCTTCCCTCGGAGATCCATACGCCATCCCGGCCTCTTCCTTGCTATGCTTTTCGTGCGCTTTCCTTCTGACACTTGAAACATCTTCATCACCAAATTCTGCTACCTCCAAAAGCTTAATTCCAACCACACCACTCTCTGACCAGCTTCCTTGCGCCACCAGCCGCTGGCAGGCTGGGAACTCTCCTCCAACCCACGCTTTTACTGCGCTGCTCCTACCCACTGTGATAATCACTACCTGTGTCCGTTATCGCTAGCAAATGCCTGGGATAATCAATTTATAAAAAGAAATGCCTTACTTTGGCTCAGAGTTTTAAATTTCATCCATCCCATGATCCCTGAGCCTGCGGTAAAGCCGCATGTGATGACAGCAGGCTCCTCATGGCCAGGAGCAAGAAGAGCGAAGGGCTGGGGTCCTGCTGTCCCCTTCTGCGGCTCCTGACGGCCTGAGGACTTCCCGCTGCCCAGTGCTGGGTCTCACTACTTCCAAGCAGGGCAAAGCTGGAAACTGCGAATTTAGTACACAGGCCTGTGGGAGACTTTCTAGACCCAAGTTACGACATTGCCCATGGACAATTCTTTCTTTCCTGTTTACTATGGATAAATCCAGCTTCCTGCATGCTACTCTCACCTGCACCTGGACAGCTACATAGGAGAAAATGAAAATCAAACCAAGGAAGCCCCATCATCTTGGCTGGTTTCAGGTACATTAAAGACCCTAAAATCCCAGTGGGCTCCCCAGATAGCCCTATTGGATTAGCTCTCCTCAGTCTGAAGCTAGTTCACCAAACTTTAACTCCTCCTTTCACACAGATATTTCCCTGACAAAATAATCAGAAGGCATCTTTCCTTCTTTTCTTGCCATAGTCTCCTAACCTCTGTAACTATGTACTGTCTTACCTCCTACTAAAATGACATATTCTTCTGGCCCTTCAGGTCACACCCTCCCTCCTCTCCTACACTGGATCCTATCCCCAGAGAAATCTCCTCCTACAACTGCTGATTCTCAGCCACCTGTTTCTCTCCAGGTAATATTCACACACACACAGCAGCACGTTCCATCCCCCATCTTAAGACAAAAACCTTGACCTAATACTCCCCTACTAGGCACCAACAATGTTTTATTAAAAGTAGGTCAACAGCCCTACCTCCTCAGCCTCCCTACCTTCACACACCCACTCACCCTAGTTCTAACCTTCAGTATTAGGCCGGGGGTTGAATTTCAGCGCGAACGTGGGGGTGGATATTGAGACCACAGCAGATGACCGAGGACAGCGGAGGCCAGAGGTGCTGAGCAATACAAACGGGAGGAAAGTTAAATGGGTCAGCAGACAGCAGCTCTCCAATGGCTGTGGGCCTTCCCCGTCCCCAGAACTGAGAAGGAAATTCACTCTGTGTGTATCTCCCAAAGGCACTTCGTGCGCAACCCACACGTCAAACACACTTGTTCCTCATGACTTGCGCTCTCTGTTACATCTACTTCCCTAACTTTTCCAAATGTCACCCACCTCCAAAACATTCCATGTCTTCATCCAGCCCAAAACAGGTCTCCTACTCATCCACTTCCTTTTCCAAAGGTATATAGTAGCATCTAACTGCCAGTCCTAGTTATCTGCAAATCCCATACTGGTAAACTCATCTACTCGCTAAAACTCACCTGTAACCCTAAAAGCCAATACTTTGGCTTTTCATGGCTGTTTGTGGACATAGTCAAAAGAAAACGCGAGTTGCTGAATGCACATTCCCACCTGAGGTCCACATGCCTTATTTCAACTTTCACATTATAACACAATGGGAGTTTGTGTGGTCAATTTAATGCCGTTATTTTCATTTTTGTGTGTCTCAGTGATTTCATTGTTTAGAATGGGCCTGAGCATAGTGCTGAATGCTGTCTACTATTTCCAAGCACAAGGTAGTCACAATACACCTTCAAAAGAAAATTCCTATTGGGTAAGCTTCACTCAAGCCTGAGTTATAATGCTATTGGTCTTGAGTTCAACATTACTAAGTTAATGCTAAGATGATTGAAGTCATCTTTAAGCAGAAATGCATGCAAAAAAAGACCATGGTTACTGACTCGTGTACCAGGGTGTGGTGACAGGGGCTCTCAGGAACCTAATCCTCCATTTTCCCCAGCAATGGTGGCTCGGCATCTCATGGTGACTTTGCTCACGGCTACCCGAAATACCAAGAATTGTGCATATACCTTCTACCACCTATTAGCTCCTTGCTTAAAACACAAACTCTTCAAAGAGCAAAAATTTATTTTAGGGTCTTCGCTCAGGTTTCCAACAGTGCTGCACCCTTAACAGTAAGTAATCTAAGTGCCTGTTTAGTGGGATGAACAAGGAATTCCTTAAAGAAATGCAATGAGCCAATAGTTACAAAAACTGTCCCACTCAGTAGCAACCAGGGAAACGTAAACAGTCAAGGCCAGTTTTCCCTTTGCTCCTCCACTGTCACCACCTAGTGCTGGTGAGGGCTCAGCAAAGTCAATCAAACCATCAGCGAGGACTTGAAACTACAGGCTGGGTGCGGCGGAACAGGCCTGTAACCCCGGCTAAAAAAAAGCCCCGAGTTCAAGGTCTGCACGGGCCACTTACCAAGACCCTATCTCCAACACACAAGACTTTAAATCATTGATCCAGTGATCCCAATTCCAAAACTACAACTGACAAAAGAACGGCTGCAGCATAACAATGTCATCTCTGAATTTAAATATTAGCGAAACGGGTTATCCGCACATGTATGGCGTTATCAACAGGCACTCGGAACTACAACATGAGGAAAAATACTAAATATCCAGGAAATACAGATCTTACACGTAGGTGTAATGGGAAAAAGTCCATCAAAACACAAACATTTGCAGTAGTTGTCACTATGTTAAGGTGATTCAAAACTCAAGTTTTCCCATGGAATATATACTACTTTTTTAATCAAAATAAAGAGGTTTGGGAAAAATTTTGGCAAATAAGTTACGAAGTAGTGAGTCCCTGAAGGGTACTTTACCACTGACTCCCTCTCTGAAACCAGAGTTTAACTCAGTCACTACAGTGACGATGCTGTTTGGGGATCCAAAGTTTAACCGAAGCTTGAGCTCGGCGCTTCTCACTGCTGGGACGACCACTCCTACGCAAGCCCCACTATACAGCTTCCAGCTTCGCACTGTTTACCAGGGACAGAAGTATCTCACCCACAGGAATGTGGGGTTTTACATGAGCTAACGTTTCACATACAGTGGAGCCCAACACTATAGCAAGCTTCGTGAGCACTGGTTAATCTCCCCCACACAGCTGTTAGCTGGTGTCTCACATGGGTTACAAAGCAGAAGGATGGTATTCACGGCAACACAAAAAGACTCCACACCTCAGAGATTACTTTTGCTTTTTATAGATCATTTATTGATCACTTACCGTTACTCAGAGTTCTAGTAGCAGTTTCTTGCCATCCTTTATAACAGCAGAAAAGGAGACAAGGGCACCGAGGAAGCTCACACCCCGCAGCACCACGCTGGGGGAAGGGAAAGCCTGAGGCTTCCCTAAGACCACAGAGCCAGGAGCAAACGCCACGCATCCACACGTTTATACCAAAACTTGTCGGTGCGAACTGCAACTTCTCTTGAGCAACAGAATCAAAACTGAAGAATCCAGAAATCTAGCGCAGCCTAATGTACAAATGGTTAGAAACCGGACGCATTTTTCATCTTTGCATCTGACATCCTCATTCCCTTACTTTACCACAAAATGAAATCAATAAGGAGAAACAATTCCTAATTATTTTAATTTGTATAATAGGTTACATGCTTCATGGGTAGGACCAAAGGTAAAACTTCCCGCAGCCTAAATTTCATTCGCGGTTATTACAAGGACGGTGTACAAACACTACCTGAAAACACAGTGAAGTTTGTGTAACAGCAATAATAAATATTAAAAGAGGTAAGAAATACTCAGTAACTCTCAAACAGATACTCATCAAAGTGAGCTAAGTCTAAGGTGTCATCTGCCAAAGTTAACGCAGTGGGAAAGAACTCATCAAGCACGGCAGTCTTCCCGGGGCTCTCCAAGTTTAACGTCCTCGCGCAGGCGCCGTCCATCTGTGAGGCGTCACACGGGCCCCTCTTGGTGGGGCTGCAGTAATTATGCTCCTGTTTCAGATGCACGTTCAAGGGAAGATCCCTTAATTCAGCGGGTTCTGGGGCTGGGACATGGCTGTCTCCCATTTCCAAATACCTCACGTCGGCCTCCCCGGTTTCCGGGAGCTCTGCTGAAATACTTGGAGACAACAATTCTGCTAAAATTTCATCATGCATTTGATCGTACGAGGCAACAGCGGCGCACCCAGACTTGTTACCTGCACTGTCAACCTGATACTGCAGTTCACTTAACAAGTCCTCTATTGACTCACAATCATTCGGAGATTCACACTGGGGCCCATGGCCTACATTTTCACGAGGAACTCCTCCACTCTCAGAGGCAGCCATGAGGGCAGCTAACTTCTTCTTTTTTGCCTTTAGTTTTTTAAGAAGTTTTAGACGAAGCTTATGAACCTGACCTTCAGCTGAGTCCCCATGGTGTGCTGAGGAATGCCCATTTTCCCTTCCGAGAGAAGGGCGACTGGGGTGAGCTCCGCGGGAGGCACTGTCCGGCTCCTGCGGAGGCTCCGAAGCAGCACCCTCACCCGCACGCGGAGGAGCGGCGGTGTCCCCCGACAGTGGAGGGCCTGGTGGGGGGATGCCGACCGCAGGACGCTGATCTGCGCATCTCCGGGCTTTCTTCGATACGTGGCTGGCCTTTTGCTTTGTACCTTTCGTTTTAAAGCCACCAAAATTACGTGCCCCTTTGACTGAAGGCTGCAAATCAGTTATAGTGTTTCTATTATGAGCTAAAAGACAAGGGGGCATAAAAGAAGCACCCCTGCTTAGCAGACCTTTCACCCAGCTCCCCACAAATGGCTTCTTCTCGTTTTCTTTCGGGGGCTGATTCTGTGATGATGCGGCCATCACAGTCTGGGGATCTGCTGTGGTTTTTTTCTTCAAATTAGATACCTGAGATATAGATGGTGATTCTGGTTTTAATTTCTCAGTTTTCCATGAAAGGGGCTGTTTTAATTCGGGGTCCTTTGCAACTTCTCCTGACTTTACTCCCTGTACAAAACCAGCAGCCTGCCCATTATTCACAGGCTGAGTAACTGCGGCATGTTCCGCGTTCAGCAGTACCAACTGTGTGTTTGTATTTACAACTGCCAATGGGAAACTTAAACCCACAAACTGGGCTTGGATAAGCTTTTCTTTACACGGAGCTGGCAATGAAGAATCCAATGGCGATTCTTGCAATTGCAAAGTGTTTGTTTCGCTAGGCCCTGTGTTTTCTGCCACAGGTGTGTTCTGGGGTAGGAATGCTTCAGGGGTAACCTGAAAAACTGAGGCAGTTTTCCAGACAGGTCCTTCAAGTGTCAGAGGTAAAATATTATTGTCAACCAAAACTTTTGTATCTGAAAGTCTGTCATCTTCCCGAGCCACAGCTGTGTCCTGGGGAAGAGTATGAGGAGCAAGTGACGTAGACGTGGGAAGAGTGAGCGAGGACGTCTCTGCTGAGGCAGCCTGGGCCGAGGGACGCAGTGCCGGAGACGCTGCTCTCTCTTCCCCGGAAGCATGATGATCATTAGTCTTCCTAAGCGGAGGGCAGGCAGCTTCTTCACCTGTTGCTTGAGATGTTTTTCTTTCCCAAATAACAATATGTATCTCTGAAGCGGGAACTTCAAATTTCTCGTGCCTTTGAGCACATAAACCCTTTAGGTCATCACATTCCAGCCAACTACCTGGGGACAGAAAAGAGAGGCAGACGTTAGACATTCCCCATCCACATCCCAGCTCCGCTCTGGCCTTCACTGCTGCTTCTCTGAGCACCCATCAGAGAGCACTCCGCCACACGGCTTCCTTCTTGTCACCACCCTTCCCTGCCAGATGTTACAACCTCATCAGGGTGACAAAAGTCAGACTGACATTTGAAGAAAGCTGAACAACTGCACTAGTTTTCTGGACACTTTACACTTTCTTAAAGCACCCATAAAAATCAAGATAATATATTTAATTTGGGGGTCTTAAGAGCACACTATCATTTAATTTATCAAACTATCAGAAAATAGAGTAAGCTGCTTCATCTGTATGAATTCTACTATCTGTAGAATTTTGTTATCTCAAGTACAATGAAACTTGTTTGGACTTCTGAGTTTCTGTCTTCTCATCAAGCAGGAATGAGATGACAAATGACCAGGGCGGAATTCTAGAACTAGGGAAATCGTCTACAGGATCTAACCACGTTAGCACCAAGAAAAGGATCTGTGAAGAGTCCATTATTTACAGCACTCTGGACATGGGAAGTTCTGTCTGCCTGCGCCATTTCAGCAGCGTGGTAGGAAGCCTTTCTGCGGCAGACTCAAGCACGAATGAGGAGGATGGACGTCACCTGCTTAAAGTATTCCTCAGGGGGCAAATGACATCTATTAAAAAAGAAATAGCAGCAATGTTGGCAGATGTGGAAAAACTGAAATACGTATGTGCTGCTGCTGAGAATATAAAATGGTACAGAAGCAGTGGAAACAGTCTAGCCATCTCCAAAAATTAAAGACACAGTTACCATAAGACTTGGCAATTCTACTTGTAGGTAGACAGCCAAAAGGACTGAAAATAGCGCCAGGTACCTGTTAACCAATAGTAGTACTCTTCCCAACAGCTAAAACTACAAACAACCCAAACGTCCATCAGAGATGAACAGGTAACAGCAAATTTTCATTCAGCTGTAAAGAGAAGGAAATTTTTGATGTGCCAGAACATGAAGTTAGAAAACATCCTTAACGAAATAGGACGCAAGATGACAAATTCTGTGTGATTCCACTTAAGAGAGGTACTGAAGGGTCATCAAATTGAGAGACACAAAGCACAAGAGTGTTCCCCAGAGCCAGGGGCAGGAAAGGACTGGGAGTTGAAGCTTAATGAGTAGTTTCCGCTTGGGATAATGACAAAGTTCTAGAAATTGATACCAAACTTTGTATTTAATGCCAATAAATTAAAACTTCATGTTAAATTAATGGTGAATTTTATGTGATGTATACATTACCATAATAAAAAACACACAAAGGAAGACGGCTAGTTGGTGACCACTGATGGGATTAGAGGGAGATGTGTTTATACATTGCTTACTACCATGTGACAATTTGAGAAAAGCCAACTACAGGTCTGGATGAGTAACAGTTTTCCAATAATCAACAGTCATCTGTACTGTTACTACTGATTCCCACTGCGGTGTCGGTATCTGTGTATTTATGAAACAAAGAAACAAAATGTAAGACACCCTAAAAACTGCAGAGTAACAAACAGACAGCTATTTCTACAAAACTAAATGTGGTAAACTAATAAAGCTCAACATCAAACATCAAGCATATGCACTATGAACATTCCCTACTCCCTGAACCACAGTACTGAGCACCCAAACCAGGGAGTACAGCATTTTAGGAAACACTGTTTCGGCAGCAGAGAAGAAACAATCAATACAGCATTCTTTAATACTGCCAAAAGTGTTTACAGACACTTAAGCTTACAGGATGTACTACAGGTTCCTTTCCCTTTTTCTTGTACATAAGTACCGACCCTTTTAAAAACAGATGTCTAATGGCACGGAGACAACTCAGCATACACCGACGTGGGGCATCTATCCTGTTCACTTTTCAATGCTGAGAAATCCATTATCCTAACTGTCATGGTTTCAGAGGCATCCTACAGGCGAAGCTCCAACGGGGACGTTAGGAAAGGAGGAGAAACCTCCCCGCAGGGCCACTTCAGGCCAGCTCAGTTGCTAACGGATCAGTCAATTTCCGTGTTATAGAATAAGCAAAAGTCTAGGATGCAACATATCAAAACATCTCTTCCTAAGGAGGAAAATTTAAACCGAAGGTGAAATGCTGACTGAAGTATAGTATCTGATAGAAACACCTGTACTCTGTGAGTGCTCAGATCATGCGAGGTAAAGACAGATTCTGACAGTTAGGTCTGATAGTTCAACCTGTCCCTACATATAAGCAAAGCCCTTCAAAGGTTTTGTTTTATGTGGATACACACTTCCTGCATCTACTTTTTCTTTTTTTGGTACCGGGAATCGAACTCACCACTGTACATTGGCAGGGACTGCGCTGCTGAGCTATATCCCCAGCCTTGAATGTACTATTTTATTTTATAGCCATTAAAACTTTGGACTTTTTGTTTGCCTATGTCCATTATCTTCTACCACAAACACACAAAAATCACCAGGAGAATGTTTAAAATACTGGTGGGCATGGTGGCGCACACCTGTAATCCCAGCACTCAAGCATCACCATAGATCGAGGCCAGCCTGGATCAAGAAACAAGACCCTGTCTCAAAAAGCAAAAACATGCCCCAGAAACAAAGAACTAATGATACTGGTATTTAGGCCCAGTTCCTAAGACTGACCTGTGGTAGTCTGGACAATTTTGTAAGTCAAGCACATGATTTTTACATGCTGTCAAGGCTGGAAATTATGTTGTACCTGAAGTAGATTTCACACTCCCTGGGGTGCAATACACGTTGAAATAAGTTGATTTTTTGTTTGGCATATGATTTGAGAATTTATCTCCTCCCAAATTCTGGTGTAGGGTAAAACTCCAAGGTAGTAACTACAACACTGTGTTTCAGTTTGAAAAGTGTCTTTTATAGTATAGTATTACTTCATCCAGCCCAACACCTCAGGAAGAAAGTAACAAATATGAAAAGTACTCCAACAGAAAATGGCTGTAACACAACACCTCTTCCTAAGGGCCTGACACTGCCCTCTAAGGCAGTGGCGGCACACCTGTGGCATGCTTGTATTGTGTTTTTAAGACAAAAGATGTCAACGTGTGAGTTGTCTGCTCTAAACTAAAACCTCAATATTCAGATTCAGCTGCAGCGCTGGCACTTTGTGCTAACTTAGTGGGTGCTGCGTTGCGGTCTGGGACTTGGTCTCTGCAAGGGTCCCTATGGCTGCTCTAAGGAGAACGAGCTTGTCTAAGACAAAAGGACTAGGAGGAAACAAAGCCGGAATGAAACCATAAGGAACAAACAGAAGGGAAAAGAATCCCCCAAACCTGTGCCTTCCACTGAGAAGTTTAAGTAAAGGTGTAACCCTGACCGAATCTGTTAGCGAACTATGATTCCAGATTCTGCTCAGTGAGAGAACTACCTAGTTTAATGTTTAATACACTTAAACACAGAACTTGATGGGCATGGTAGAACATGCCTGTAATCCTAGCACTTGCAGGGCTGAGACAGGAGGATCACTACGAGTGCAAGGCTACCCTGAACTACACAGCGAGACTCTGCCTCAAATTTCTCAAAACAAAACAAATAAAACACAAAATTTATTTTTTCTATATTTACAATAGCCAACTAAGCAAAATTTAATTTTGCTGCTCTCAAATAAAAGCCTTGTTTCATGCATTTCTAACATTTAAACTTTTCACCTTTCACTGTTCTATACTGAACATACACTATTACACACGTAATCTTACTTATTTTTGATTTTTGAGACGGTGTCTTGCTGTCTCAGTTTTCTCTCACTGCTGAGACAAAATACCCAACATTCAAAATTGAAGGAGGAAAGACTTATTTAGCACACAGTTTATGGAGGTTTTAGTCCATACTCAGCAGGCTCCAAGGCAGGGTGGCACATGAAGAGGGCAACCGTTCATGGTGGTAGAACACAACAAGAGCAGCAAGAGCAGAAAGGGCAGAGCAGCAAGAACAAGCCTCACTCCAGCTCTTACACTGCATGCAGGCTGCCCAGAGCAGGGCGAGTGCAGCACTCACACCCATAATCCCCGCTCTGGACCACAAGTCAATCACCAACTGTAGAAGCCCAAACCTGTGACTGCATGAGGCTTTGTGGGGACATCTAGACACAAATCGTAACATTCCACCCTGGGCCCCCTAAAGACTCACGCACATTCCTTTTATGCAAAAGGCATTTTAATCCATCTCTTAAAAAGTTGCCAGTCCTAATAGTTTCAGCATTGCTGAAAAATCCAAGTCTCAAGCTTCCTCTGAAATGTAAGGCAAACTCTTAACTGCAAGTCCCTGTACAAATGAAAAATTAAACACTTCCAACATTCAATGGCACAAGTTAAACATTACCATTCCAAAAAGTACAAACAGGGATACAAAGCACTGGGACCAAAGCAAGTCCAAAATCCTGCAGGGCTAACATTAAGTCCTATGGTTCCATGTGGAACATCCAAAGTAATCAGTGGTAAGTTGTGAGCTCCACGGGGCTTGTGTGGCTCTGCCCCTGTGGCACTGCCAGTGACAGTAGCTTCCAGGGCTTTTTTCTTGGGCCTGCTTCACTCCCTCCTCACAGTCTTCCTCAGACGATACATGTTCCTTGCTTCTCCAAGCTTCTGGGGCCTCCACTGCACCTTTGGCTTGCTTCACCCTTGCAGCTTCACATATTACCCTCTCCTGGGTACTCCCTGGCCGCCCCGGCCTTCTGAAATCTGGGTGGAAGCCTTTCTAACCTCAGAACTCTTGCATTCTGTATGCACCGAAAACCAGCACCATGTGGATGATGCCAAGGTCTGCTGCCAGCGGGAGCAGTGGCCAGGCTTTCTTCTCTATTGGCTGTAGGGATCGAGTGCCTGGATTGCTGAGCACTCTGCATCCAATTCTGAGGAACAAATTCTCTATGCTGCCACCATTCTGGATCCTGGTGAAGGTGCCACCAACATTTCAAACACAGTGTGGCTGCTGCCATTCTGGAACAGGGCACTCTGTGGATTTCTCCTCAAAGCAAAATCTTTCACTTTTGCAATTTTGAGGCTGCAAAGGGTGGGGTACTGCTGCTTCTCCTCTGGCCATCTTTTACGTTCTCCTGCTCCTTCTCAGCAGTCATAATCTCCTCTCCACCTGTAGTCCACAGCTTCACTAGAGATTCCTTTCTGGCCAAACAATGTTTTTTTTTCTTCTTTCTTTCTTTTCTCTTTACCCTCATATGAGTTGTTCTTTCCTTTTGAGGAGTTTCCTTTCCTTTCACAATATCTACTGTACCTCCTAGATTTTATTCACTCTTTCAAGTTCTTACATTCTGCTAGGTCCTTAGCTCTTGATTTGTAACATAAATCTGGCTAAACGCCCGCAACAATAGCCATGCTACCACCTCAACATTAGACTGCCTTGAAATTTCTTCTGCCAGATTAATCTCAGGCAAAGTCTCTGGACATGATCAAAATGCAGACGAGGGCTGGGGATATAGCTCAGTGGAATAAGCGCCTGCCTAGCAAGCGCAGGGTCCTGAGTTCAATCCCCAGTACCGCCAAAAAAAAAAAAAAAAAAAAAAAAAAGCAGATGAACTTTCTGCCAAGCCCTAACACCCATCATCTGAAGTCCAACAACCACTGTAGTCCTTCCCAGCAGGATTTCTACCAGCCTTCTGGTCCTCTGAATTCTAACCAGTCTCCCATACAGAACAACTAAGGCATTCCAGTACTACTCTTTCAGGGGACATCTCGGAACCTTTCTAAATACTTCCCACAAGTCATTCCCAAAGGCTCTTGAACCCCATGGTCAGGTATAATCACAGCAACGACCCCACTTTTGGTATCAAATTCTGTCTTGGTTACTTTTCTTTCGTTGCTGGGACAAAATACCTGACACCCAAGGTTAAAGGAGGAAACTGAGTTTGTGGAGTTTCAGTCCATACGTGGCTGGCTCCAAGGCTGATGGTGGCACAAGGCAACAGTTCATAATGCTGGAAAACAGCACAAGAAACAAGAGCAAAAGGGGAGGAGCAGAGCAAGCCTCTTTCCTTTCCTCATGTTGTATGCAGGCTCCCCATCCCAAGGTGGGTGTCCCACTCACACCCATAATCCTAGCACTGGACCATGAATCAATCACAAACTCTAGAAGCCCAAACCCATCACTGCATGAGACACAAACCACAGCACTGTCTGCGTAGCTTAGCCTGGCCTTGAACTTACAGAGATCCTCCTGTCTCAGCCTCCTGGGTGCTGGTATTACAGGTATACATGTAATTAAACGGAAAAGGGCAAACTGCAGAACAACAGTATATGATTTCATCCTTTGTCTAAAAAATACATATATGCATATACCTACAGATACACAATGGAAGAGTTAGGAAGCATAGGAACCCATCAAACTTTAACAAGGCAAAGAGGCAGAAGAATTAAAGGCAAAGGCAATAACAGAGAAAAAATAAGTCAAGGCAAAGTTTCTATTTTTTTAAAAAAATCCACCAGTTTGGTTTCCATGCCTATTATTATAAAAAAATTTTTTTAAACACTTACCATCAGCATGTAAGATCCATGTTATGAAATGATCATTTGCTTGGTACTGAATTATGGCTGTTACTTGATAAAGACAGCCTTCAAAATGAAATGCGTAGTGCTGCAAGTCATTCCGTGGTAACCCTTCTACAAAGTGCACCATGAATATGGGAGACACTCTAGGGAGAAGGCAAGAGAAGTCAAATTTAATGTCATATGTCTGCTTATACAAATATAAGTCAATGAGGGAGGCTAAAATCTTGCAAGGCTAATGTGACTTATTTTCCCTCAGGTCCTTCAGATCTGTGTTGTGCCTTAGTTAGAAATGCAGAACTCACTCTAAGAAGTATGTAACACTAAACCTTTTTGGAATGGTATCACTGACAGTTGGACACCATCATGTTTTAAGACTACAGACCATTAAAGAAAAAATTGTTCTGTAAGCAGGAATAATGCTTTGACTTAACGATCCCATGGTAGTTATTTTGTAGGATTCAAAAGAAAAAGTCCAAACCTTTCAGAATTCTTTGAATTCAAGTTCCCACACTGTCATGTGGGGTAAGGAACACACAAAACAAGGTAATAAGCCCTATAGTCAAATGAGCACTAATTTGGCCTTTTTCTCTCTGGTAAGAAGGAGAGAGGTTCATTCAGTTGAGATTTTATGTAGGAAAAGTTTAATTTACAATTAAGTAGAAGAAAATAAAATGCTGGGTTGATGTGTTATAAATTTCAAGATATCCATAATTTCAAAAATACATTTCACCATTACAGCAACAGTCAACCCAGAAAACAGAACCCACAGATGGGACTTAACTAAATTTAACAAAGCTCTCAGGATTTAAGAAAAATATTTAAACAGCTGTCAAAATTTAACATAGCTTATCAAAATTAATTCAGCTGAAATAAACTTGAGTAAATGTCCACAATACAAGACTGTTCAGAATGACAAGGGATAATGCGTAAACTATTCTTTGTCAATCATTTTGTTAGAGAATAATCAAGTCCTCAAAATTGAAAAACCTACAAAGTCCTAGAAACTGCCCATAACATAGACCTCTTTCCCGTTGCCTTTACACCTTTCACTGAATCCAAGACGTCATAATCATAAAATGTACCACTAACCTACACCATGCTATCAATTTTTAAACGTACTACTATTTCACATACTTTAAAATTTGAGTTTGACTCTCAATCAATGATCCACAGTAAGACTTGATTCATTCTCACAACTAGATATATAAAGTTAACACTTGCCTTTTTTCAGTTAAGTTAGATTGGTACCTTTTAGGTATATATTATGATCACACTTGCCTTTTTTACTAAAATATTAAAAATAAACTAAAATTTAATAAAAAGCTAAAAATTAAAGTAAAATATGACTAATATTTGGTTCCCTTGGCCTCATACAAGACATTTCCTTCAAGGTATGTTCTGAAGCTAGTTACAATCTTTTCATGACCCTAGACTAGGAAATCTCACAAGCTTCCTGCACTTATACAAGTTTACACATGGAAAATTAACATACGTATTAACGGAAGTAAGATAACCTATATAAGCGCACTTGACAGGTTTTTACGCTTTCTGTACCTTTAAAGCATTCTAAACTATTCTTCTGCACATCAGTAAAAAGTAAACACTGCCAGGACTGAAACTCATACTCAGCACACTCCCTCAGATGTAGTGCACATATATTCAAACCCCACCTGAAGGCAAGCAATGCTCCAAAGCCCCCTGCAGTCTAAATAAATTTCATGCTAGTATCCAACAAATGACAACAGAGAAACTACATAAATTTGTAAACATCCTCTTAATTACACTTACCTCCCTGCCAAAAAATTGACTTAACACACTAGTTATCTAGGGCCTAGCAGGAAGTGAAATGATGCTGAGCAGAACCATCGCTCTTCATACAGTCTATTACCATTTCATCCAAACATGAGGAAAACTCTCAGCACATCCTCCATACTGCTGAGCACCACTCGCCCCCTCCTCTGATAAGACAGTCTTACAACTACAAAACTAAGTTCCAGGTGCCAAATAATTTTACCCTCTCTCGCATTTTACTGAGTTTGAGACTGAGATGCACCTTATCACTGATCACCCAAAGTCAAAAGGGCAGCACCTATTTCTTAATAGCATACTGAAAAACTGGCGCAGCTTACAAGTAGTGCTATCCTGGGAGTTAATTAAACAACACGCTTCCCCCTCCTCCTCCTCCTGTTCCTCTCTGGGACTTCCAGACTCTCAATATCCCCAGAAGTATTTTCCTACCCCAAATTCCAGCCTGCCTCATTTCCAGCCTCTCAGATGAGGACAGAAACTTGCCCTAGATTTTGTTCCCAGGCTTCTTTCTATCCTCAGTGCCACAGGGTCAGAGGGAGGGTAATGCTCAGAGCTCAAGACAGGAAGTTAGGTTGTGACTTAAGTATTAAAAAAAACCCCAAAACCCCATGCATGGACTGGATTAACGGAAATGGAGCCAACAGTCAACAAGAGCCAAGACCTATGTGCCTTCACCTCACAAGAGACTGAATTTAGGAAAAGAAAACACTGTAAGTACAGAAAAAAAGCATAGAGAGACCATGGGAACCCCAGCTTCCCAAAGACAGCAGGAACCAGGCTCCACGCCACAAACAGCCATATCACGAGCTAATGGCCTGGAGTTCACGTTTAAATTTTCCTTCCAACCATGTGACCATCCATTATCACAGAACATGGAAATTTAACAGTGTGAATATTACATACATCTGAACAATAATAAGGTAAGCTCCATGCAGAAAAGTATCTGCAAATGTAACTTTTAAATCTCATTACAGTTTAAGGTCTATTATTTCAACTATTTCAGACTTGACAAGAAATGAAAATACGAATAAACTAAGCAATTCAAATAAATGGAACTGATCATACTAACTGTAATAAGTAAATACATTGTTAGAAAAATTTATTCAACAAAGGCTTACAACCTTTTTGGGGAATTTCAAAAACCTTATAGAGCATTTTCTGTCCTACAGTGAAAATTTAAATTACCAAATGTAATTTACACTATTTTATATATCGATGTTTCTGCCTAACATGGTGTAGGGGAGGGCGTCGTTTACCTTCTTAAAAAAGTGAAAGCCTCAGAATGTGGCACCTAAGTGCAATACACACGAGCTGCTCTAACGGGAAAAAAATCGCTGTGAAGCTGCAGATGACAGGAGACTCCCAAGGAGAGGGAGGCAGCACTAAGGCGCGCACTTCAAAAGCCTGAGAGCCACAATGACAGCAGTCTAAGGTCTTGGAGTTGCGCATGCTCAGAATGTAATTCCTCAGCAATTTCAGGGCAGCAGCTCAGGACGCACTAGGTATCAATGGCTCACTAGCTTCAACGGGCTTCCTTCTCGACTGGGGACATATCAAAGGAGGGGTCAGCTGAGACAGGAAGGACTGCCATGCTCCTAAAATGCTGTAGGACTGGATTGCCCATAGCATCATGATGGACTTAACTACCTTAAGTTATACCTAAAAAGTATATTATTTTTTTCTAAATTGCATTAGACACCAAATCAAGTTAATGCAAATTTCAAAGTAAAACTCCAAAAAGGACTTAAATTTTGCTTATTTATACATCCCAGTGGAACTCACAACATTTTTGAATAAAAGACTGTTTTCCCTCGTGGGTAAGTCTCCCGACCACAGCACAAATCCTTAGTGCAAGTAAACCAAGGAATCAATACAATTAAAAAGCATATGCTGCTGTGCAACCAAATCAAATAAAACATCCAACAAAATAACCAAAAGAAATCCTTAATCCAAGGCTTGAGAAAAAGCAGACACAAACACCACACGAAATTAATATACCAAGAAGTCTCAAGCAACCCAACAGCCCAATCAATGGAAGACAGCGGATGGCTACGCCCTGCTGCCCTTCCACCTCCTTATCAAGGCAAGACTTACAGCGAGGATCCCCAACCGCTTAGAAAACTCGGAAACGGGATAGCAAAACCAGGCTGAAGACACTCTTCCACTTCACCTCCCACTCGGATGCTATCACATGACAGCGAAGGACAAAAAAGTACTAGCCCGAAAAGGTGATGGCAAAAGAAAACGAACAGAGAAGGAGCAGGTATGCAGGACACGGAGCGCGTGCAGCGCACGCAGCAGCACAGGTGAGGTAACGACACAAGCGCCACGGAGCAAGTGCGCTGAGGAGGGCTCATCTGTGCCACACAGGCCCCAAAGGACTCGGCGTTTACAGGCAGCGAGTGCTGTGGAATACGGGGTAAGGCCCGGGCTGCACCGGGGCTGGGGAGTGACCGCGTGCATAGCGGGGAGCCAGCGCCAGACCCAGAGAGGCACCAGTGCAGACCGGAAGTGCAGCCAGGAATGGAAGTCGGCAGGACAGCGGTTTCTAGGATAAACAGGGTGGGGAAGTGGAGGGAGTCACTTATTTACACATCAGAAAGTTACTGTCGCTAGATGGACTGGCACGCACCTGAAATGCCAGCCAGGACTCGCTCCCCGGCCCCGGTGCAGCCCGGGCCTTACCCCGTATTCCACAGCACTTGCTGCCTGTAAACACTGAGTCCTTAACTCAGGATGGTCAGACAGAGGGGGGCAAATTTAAAGCCAGCCTCGGCATCTTAGCAGACTCCTCTCAAAAAAAAGGTCGAGGGGGAGCAGTTTAAACCATTTATTAAAAAATTCATAATGAATAATAAAGCAACTGAAAACACAAGACAATTTTAGGAAGAATAAAGATTGTAAGAATAAAACATAACCTTGTATGTATACTACTTGGCTGGGGAGAAATATGCGTATACTGGCAGTAACGTGAACACTAAGTAGTACACACTTCCCCTGGAAGGACGGGAGAGCCACCCTCGTCCTTAAGCACCAGAAAAAAGCACAGACCACTGCGGCAGCTTGGATGCCGCTCTGCTGGGTCAGTCAGCACTGCCTGGACCGAAGCAGAAGCCCGGAGACTGTTCTGTCTCCTGTCTTCTCGAGCCTTCCGGCAGGGTTAAATTAACAGCTGAATCATTACGTCAGTGAGGATAAACTTTGGGAAGGAGTCTGAGGTGTTTCGGGCAGATTCAAGGGCCCTAGCAGTTACTGCCACCAGTTCTTCATTACATCAAATTACAGCTCATTTCTTTAATGTAGTTGGACTTGAAATGCCTGTTCAGGAGCCTGGGTGACGGGCGCGTGGACTAAGGAGACAGACTGCTGAAGACGGGACAGACCTGTGAACTCAGACTGACCCTGGTAACACCGCACAAGGCAGTTCTCACCCAGCTTCCCACGGAGGACACACAAAGTCAGCGCAACCTAAGGCGAACACATCCACTGCAGGGTAGCAGGAACCTTACAAGGTAGTGGCCCGCAGGCCGAGGGCTGAGACCTGACAGAACTCTGACAGATGAGCCTCGGTTCATCTTTGAGTCATCTTGGTTCTTGATATAAAAGAAATCTCAGAATTCTAGTGACTTCCGACACTTGGTAGGGGGAAAACCTGAAGTCTAATATCCTCACAATGAGGGGGAAAAGCGGCAAATACAAGGAAAGGCCAGGAGGATGGGCCAGGTCAGCAGTCACCGCGGCAGCAGCACTGCACTAGGACAGCCCGCTGTCCCTGGGGACATCGGCTCCTGATGGAGACAGGCACCTGGCAATTCCTAAGTATGCGCTTGCTCCCACTTCTGAAAGGTAGGCTGCAGTTGCTACAGTCAATTCAACATTTTAAAAAAGAAAAGCAAAATTATAAGGCAATTTTAACTCACTTTTCCAGTACCATTCTTCTTATTTGTGATTTGCTGTTGCAACTGTTACATGGGCCGAAATGGGCAGCGTTGAGCGGGTGCCACCCGGGGAGGACGTGCGTAAAGGTGACGAGACTCTTCACACACCTACGAAGACCAGAAGTGGAAGACACGGTTTCGAGTCATTTACGTTACATTTATTTACACTAATTTAAACCAACGTCTACAACAACCCCTTCACTTGCGTATCCACATTCTTATTTTCCCAAACCACATATTAATAAGGTGATGCCACCACCCCAGGAAGAAAGGTCTCCGCTAACACGCTCCACATTCAATGTTTAGTTTTTCAACTCTGAGAAAGGAAGCAAGTGTGGAAGGCAGGGTGTTTCAACACAGCCCTGCTGATACTTTGCACCAGGCAATTCTTTGCCGCGAGGCACGCCTAGCATATCCCTGGTCTCTGCTCCCTGGTAGCAGCCCCAGTCCCTGGGGCAGTAACTGAAGTCTCCAGGCACTGCGGACACCCTGCGGAGAAGCAATAAAGCCCTCCCTGAGATCAGCTATTCTCAGGCTATCAAGTTTAAGGGCTCATCTCTTACACAACTCCATCTGGCCAGCCATTACTAACAACCAAAAATAAAAAGGGAGTCTTCATATATACAGTCAGGTATACATAAAATTTAATTTGCTTGATCCTTTAAAAAGAATTACAGCATTAGCTGTTTAAGAATTTTGCTTTTTCATAGGTTATCCAAGTTCTAAATTTGCACTTTAGTCTGAGTACTTGATAGCAAATCACCTAAAAATATATTCTCAGGGAAGCTAACATTTTAAATACAAAGCAACAGAAAGATACTAACAAATGTACTGCTTGTATTCTGCTTAAATTCTTCATTCTCAAAAATAACTGCAAATATAAAGCTCCTAAAAAATATAAAAAATAAAGCTTCCTATTTTTTCTTTTGTAAAAGAAGAGCTGTCTCAGCAAAGAAGAGTTAGTACTCTCTGTGTCACCCGGCATTTCCGGGCACTGGGCGCAAGGCTTTCCTCTTCCAAACGCGGGCGGGGGCAGGCGCTACTCTCTCGCCCACTGTACAGAGGAAACGGAAACACACAGGACACTCCAGGAGCTGGAGGACACACTGGAGCCCGGACTCCGGACAGCGCGTCTCCGACAGCCGGATGTGTCACTGCCTTCAAAACATACTTTCCAAACCAACAGTATTTAGACTGGCACAGAACAGCAGGCCAAAGACAAATGAATTGGCTGGTCATCCTTCACATTATGAGTTTTAAAGTTATAACACTGAAATATATTTAATGAAGTGCTGCTTCATTTTAGCTTTTCTCCATTAACTTTATTTGTAGAACAAAGAAGAAATATTTTCAAGAAACAAAACCAAAATGTAAACAAAACGAATTGTGGCCCTTCGCGTGGGGCGCTGGGAGGTGGTCTACGCACACCTCCAGGCACACCTACCCTCCTGTGTGCAAAGACGATGTAAGGAGCGAAAAGATCAAACTAATTACAAAAATCACTGGCCCTCTCCTGTGTGTTCATGTGTTACCTCCCTCACTAACTAGTAGTCTGAATTTGGCCGGCATAGAAATTTTTTCCAATGGCTAGTTGAGTTCCTGGCACACAGAACATTCCTAATGAAAAGCTATCGAGCTACTTGGATGTGGATTCTAGAAAAGCTGTAATTAAGCTGATTCTAATCATTAACCTTGCTTATATTATTTCAAACCCAGGCAGTGATTAGGGAATTTACCGCAGTGAGCAAGAAAGGCTCAGGGCCCAGAAGACCAAGACTGAACCTCAAGAGTCCGCCCTTCCTAGTGCCCCAAAGCACCTCCTAAGTCTTCTCAAGCTTTAGGGTCCCTATTTGTTAAGTAAGGACACTTTCTGAGCTACTGTGAGGAGCAAAGCAGATCATTTACAGATCAGGGACAGGGCACCTCCCGACAGGCATCTCCCCTAATCCTTAGTTACTCCCTCCCCGGCAGAAGTAGAGCATTCTCAGCTGTTGTAACAATTTTGAATTTAACAGATTAAAAAACAAATACTTTCTGTTGCTTGCAATTCCTAGACTCTAGGGTCTAGAGCACTCTCTTAAAAAGCCAGGCATGGTGGACACTTGTAATCCCAGAACTTGGGAGGCTACGGCAGGAGGATTGCAGCGAGTTCAAGGCTATCCTGGGCGCCACCGTGAGTTCAGGGCCAAACTAAAATATATACCAAGACCCTGTCTCAAAACTAAATACATACATAACTACAAAGAATCCCACACTGTGTTTATATCATGAGTATCTAATATTTTTATCACATTTTAACTTCATAATGTAAGGCTTAACTAGTAAGTGAAAAGATCTATCTTTATTTTAGTATTTGAATAAATGACCAAAAGGGTAGCTGGTCATCTTTAACCTGCCAGCCAGCAGCTCCCTCAGGTACAGATGAAATAAGGGCACTCTGACAAACACCTGCCCTGTTCACTGACCTCCTCGAACCTGACTCCTCCCGACTGGCATGTATGGCGGCACAAGAATGTGCACCTTTTTTTCCATGCCACCTCTCAAATGCCAATCTTGGGACCTTATATATCACTACGGTCTCTCTAATCTTTACATAAAGGCCTTGGAGGAGCATAGTTTATGGCTGATATAGTTCAGGTACATGAGTATTCTCAGAGGACTGAAGGTAGTAATGGGTCTCCACTCCTCACTAAAGAAACTGTTTGCTTTTTCTTTGTGGCACTAGAGATAGAACCTATGGCCTTGTACATCTAGACAACTGCTCTAATATTTTTCAAAAAAGTTTCTGAGATATAGTCTAAATTTCCCAGGCTGATCTCAAACTTGGTATCCTCCTGCCTCAGCCTCCTAAGCAGATGGGATGACAGCTGTTCATAACACCTGATGACATTAAAATTCTCACAGAAACTACTGACCGTCTCTCACGGACTTCTGGCCCTTCTGGTTTAAAGTACCAAGCAAAGTGCAATTTCTGGTGTTCAAGTATGTTCACCCACAGTGGTGAAAAGACTTAAAAATGTAGTGGGAAATTCTGTCAAGGTAGAGGAACAAGGAGAGAATACCAATACAGGTGCAAACAAGTTTTATTCAAATTGTATCACTCGGAACCATTTCAAAAGAATGAATTCATTTTAAACAAAAACTAACCTGTTTTGGTAGCGGTGCCCACACCGTGAACATTCAAAGTCCCAGGAAAAAGAATACATGAAGAGCTTTTCCACGGGGTCTTCCACTCTTAAGAGCAGAGGAAATGCAAACACAGGGCTTTCTCTCTCACCTTTCAAAAAGAAAAGGAAAATATTACTGTAATTAACACTCTCAAAACATAAACCAACACAATGAACTACTGTCTCTTCTCCCTGCATTTACAGTACAGATGAATGTACCCGTAGCATGACAGGGTGCATTACTTGTAGTTGGGGAGGGGGGAGTTTTAAGAACATCTTCCTAGAAATGTCCAGCACAGACTTAATCATCATCTCAGCCTCTTCCTTTATACAACATAGGGCAAAAACACAAAAGACCTATACTGTCTTCTCAGATCTTTACAATTTCTCACAGGAGAAAACAAATCTTAATGAATCTTAGTAACAAAGACAGCACCTATTAAAGCAAAAGATGTAAGTGGTTTGCTACAGACACTAAAAAAAGCTTTATACAGTAGCACATAATAGTATCAGAACTGGACAAAACCATTAAAGCCCTTTCCTTTTGATCCTCTTGTTCTAAGCAGCCAAAATATACGAGGGTTAAAGGACCAGTCTCGTTCCTTCCGACTCACGAGCTGCCATTCCTTCTAGCATCCTACCCTTAAACTCCAAACACTTTGGAATCTGAATTGCGTGGTCATTGAAACAAAGCCTAAGTGGTAAACACTGGCATCTAGCATGTCAGTGAAACAGGACTCGGGCCCCCACATTCATTGTCCAACTGGCTTCTCTCTCTCAGGGGAGCTTAGAAGGCCCAGGAGGCACGGAGTCCCTTCCTCCGACAGAGCCTACTGTCATGGTTCAATTCTCCACGTCTGGAACTATGACTGTGCAGAAGTCACCTTGGCAGGACAACGGGGCAACACACTCCAAATATCAGTAGTTACAAAGGCCATTCGAATAGTCACCTCTGGGGTATTACCCTGCTATTTTCATTAGAAAGCAGAAAAGCTCAACAAAATACTTTTTATAACTAGAAACACAACTCAGTCTCTCAGAAATGAAAACTGCGACACTAGGCAGAAGGGGCAGGCAGTATGGTGCAAGTGCGTACTTACAGTCATCAGTCTTTAAATGTTTGCTCTTTCATAACTAAGTATTAACTGAAAAGTAAGCATTTTACACTTCATTATGACAACATAAAATCAAGTCTAAGATTTATAAAGCTTTTAGTGAATCAAAAATATCATACAAGAGCTCACAACAGTTAAATAGGCTGCGTGGGCACAGGCCTTAGGTGAGTTCACTGCTCCCACATTTATTTGTGTTGTTTTCCCTTCAATTACAAATTCTAAGTACTTTTTGCAACTTCCTGAGAACATAAAACATCAATGCCTAATTTTCATTTTTATAACCTCCTGCCTAAATTAAGCAGTCTCTCTGCCTCTAGCACTTAATCCCAACTCCAGACTGTGTCTTGGTGCGAAATGCTCTCATACGTGCCAACCTCTCCGTGACGCTGCTGTCTTTTTTTTTTTTTTTTTTGGCGGTACTGGGGATTAGAACTCAGGACCCTGCGCTTGCTAGGCAGGCGCTTATTCCACTGATCTATACCCCCAGCTCCAACGCTGCTGTCTAACTGCCCGGTTCCCACTTCCCTTAACTGCACGTTACCACCTTCAGGTCACCTAGTTCTTAAGGGCTCTTTTCAAGATATCCTGGCTACTGCTTCCATGTACTATCTGTGCCAAGAGGTTTCAAACTGAGGTTAATACTTACGAATCTTTTTTAACCTTATGTAAAAGAATTCCCCTCTCTGAAGTGATAGATATTCCTATATATTCTCTCCCGTTTTAGACCCCTGCTTTTTCTGAGTCTTTACATACATACACTGAAGTATTTTTCTGATTATGTTGTGAAGTAGGGACCCAGTGTCCCCAGTGGTCCCAGCACTGTCTTCTAGATATTCTTTCCCTACTCATGCGCACAGCTGGCTGAAGGAGGGGGTTCTCGTTTAGACTCTGTCTCTGCCACTGCCTACCTTACACCCCATTACACAGTGGGGAAGTGGCCTCAAGATAGTAATGAGCAGTTAACAGAAAACTTCAAAAGCTAGACAACAAAGAGTCACTGAAAGGATTATTTCATTAAAAACAACACTTTCAGGAGCCTGAGGCAGGAGGATCTCAAAGTCAAGTCCCACTTGGGGCATAACCCTGTCTCAAAATAAAAAACAGAATGGCAATGAACCTCAGCGTGAAGGCCCTCACTTCAATCCTCAGGACCCAAAACAAAACAAAAACAAAACCCAAGAATCACTACTATAAAGAAGCTGATCTGGAAAGTTTAATCAACATTCAAGATCAGTGTAGATTCTACTTCTACACTGTTAAGTACTTTCAAATAAATGCTAATGCTCGGAATACCAAGACACAGTCAGGCTGTAAGTGCTTTCTGCAGCAGGTTACATTTCATTCCTATGATCGCCAGCTCTAATGTCCGCACTCTCGGGATCTTCTGGAAAAGGGTTCTTTGAAATGAATATTCGCCTAGCACCTCAGTGCATGGGGTAAAGAGCAGGCAAGATGATAAAGGGGTCTGGTGAAAAGTTTTGGGTGACAGAACTATTCCTCATCTTGATTATAGTAATAAATATGTATAGATGAATATATTTAAAAAGCTTTAGTCTATGTAAATGATACTTCGATAAAAAAGAAACATGATTATTCATTGCACTGGAGATCCCCCCTGATGATAAATGAGAACAATTCTTTAGACCTAGAGGAGGCAGAGCCAGAGATCCACGGTATGGAAAATCAGCTGCGTGATATAAAAACAGAGCAAATGTAAGTAGGAGCCCAGGAAAAACAAAGGGCAGCAAGTCAAAAGCTGTCAGGAAGACCAAGGGTACAGTCAGCATATAGCTCAGCGGCACAGCACCTGTCTGGCAAGCGTAAAGTCCTGAGTTCGATTCCCAGTACCAAAAAAAAAAAGCTGTCATGTATGGACAGAAGAAGTTGCTTCTGGATCAACTGTGCCTGAATAAAGTAACTTGCTGAAAGAAAAGCTAGAAGGCCCACGTCTATACATAACATTACAGGTAATTACTAGTAGAAAGTACCACATAATATTAATAGAAAAGTTAATGCAAAGATAAAAGGGAAATGGACTTAAAGACATCCCTCTCAAAAAACAGAACACCAGTAGCAGCCAGGCACATGCCTGTCACCCCAGTACTCAGGCTCGGGCGAGAGGATCACAAGTGCCAGGCCTGCCTGCGCAGCGTAGCAAGACACCGTCTCAAAGTAAAACTACAAAGGACTGGGAACATAGCTCAGCACTTGAGCACCCCTGGATTTGATTCTTAGTTGCCCAAAACCAAACCAAAACCAAATCCCCCTAAACCCAAAAAACACTAGTCCTCCTTTTTATAACAGCAAAAATATTTAGAAAGACATGGACAGAAACTCTAGCTCCCTGACTTCCCTCTGCTCCCAAAGGCCAAAATTAATTCACAGAGGACAAAGCAAGGCCCATCCTTGTTCTGTTTTCAAAGGTGAGGAAGCTTTCCCCAAAGGTATTAGTGTATCTCTCAATATTCCACTGCCCAGAAGTCCCTTCTTATAATCACTGGTAAGAAAAGCAGAATTACTCTGGTGGTTTCAGATCAGAGACCTGCACACCTGTCCACATCTAAGCATCATGTAAAGGCTTCTAAAACGTACTGATTACCTGAGCCCTGTCCTGGGATTCTGAGTTTGTTGGGCCCTAGCACTGGTACTTTAAAATTTCCTGAGTGCTGTTTTGTTTCCTTTTGGTGGTGGTGGTAGTGGTGGGGTACTTAGAACTGAACCAGGGCTGGTTTTACACTGAGCTACGTCCTCGATTGTTTTTGTTTGGTTTAATGAGATAGGGTCTCCCTAAGTTGCCCGGATGAGATCCTACCTTGTGACCCTCCTGCCTTGGCTCTCCCAGTGCTGGGATTACAAGTGTGTGCCACCACGCCTGGCACTTCCCTATGTGCTTTTTAATGCACAAAGTTGGAAATGCTGCATCAGCCCACCTGCGGAAAGTCTTGGAGGGAGTAACAAGGGTGTAACCCCCTCAAGCGTTTGCTTAGTTCTGAGAATTACACCCACTCGTGATAGGTAAAATACCAGCCTGCACATTTATACAGAATAGCTCTGCACAACGGTGACTTGGCTATGGTACACTCCTAAATCATACCCCCCAAATGGTCACCCCAAATACTAAAACAATGCATTTTCTCCCACTACACAGGTTCCTATGACAGATGAGTTAAGGTATACCAATTACTTACCTAATGTGCATCTAAGCTGGGGCTGGAGTTTAGTAAAAATTTCATCTCTGACTTCATTCAGACAGGTCTCTATCTCTGCAAAAATCTCTGAAGTAAGTTTTTTACAAGCTCCATCTAAAACAGAACATTATCAATGTCTCATCAATGTGTGTTTTTCCCAAAAAAAGTTAAGCGTGAAAGCTTATCAAAATAATTAAGTTTTACAAACAAATACACAAAAGGCAAAACACAAAATGTCTTTTAATTCTTCCTCCTCGGTGGTAGGTCATATATTCCCTCAGTGTCTGTTATCAGCACAGTATTATTAGCATTTACTGCCTGAATAAAATGCTGGTGAAAACCTTTTCCCCCCCAAATGTATCAGCGGCCTCCTAAAACACAGGTTAGGGTCTACGGCCATACCACCCTGAACGCGCCCGATCTCGTCTAAAACACAGGTTAGGGTCATTAGGGTTTCAATTTCAGGCTTCCTGGATTTCAGAATAACTGAATCTTCCTAATGAGATATTTGAGGAGAGAGACACAAGTCTAAGTGTGATGCTCACTTTTCATATACACACAGCGTAATAATAATTTCACACTGTCTTTTCATCGAATACAGCTTCTTGACTGTGACCTGTCATATGAGCTCAGGTACTTCTGACATGTTGCAAGTCAAAGACTTTCAGATTTTGGGATTTTCATACTAGGAATACTCAATCTGTAGCTAGCCTTTCAGAAATTCTGCCCATCTCTGAAGCAGTTTAAAACACTCTCTGCACATGTTATTACTACCTATGGTAGAAACAACATCTAAACGTTTATTATACTTTGCATAGGTTTTTTTTTAACTTAGTTAAGTCAGAGGAATAGCTAAGTTTATAAGAAATCTCAGTCAAGTCATGATTTTTTCCTATGTAATATTTGGTACATGTCACTCTCTGTTTTGGTGGAGAGGTATAGAGAGGGTTTTGGCATCATAATCTTTATAGAATTATATATTCTGCTTTGTTCACAGCAATTTGCTTCATTAAGCACTTTGCAGTCTAGTGATTATACTGTGAATTATACAGTACATAATTAGTAATCACTCCACCTTTGCTGGACATATAAGTTCTTTTTTCAGTATTATAGATATTACAGTGAGAGATTGTGGAAGGTGTATCTGTCCGTGTTTTTTAACACTTCTTTAGCATAAAGTCCTCAAAATGGAGTTAGTATAACAAAAAACTACACAAGATTAATAGGAAATTTATTTTGCATTGAGACTCCATATGCATTTGACTAGCTACGTTCAAGATATAAATGCACTTTTTCACTCAAATCTCATAAATAACCCATACAATCTGATCACATTCTGCTTAGGTATTTCAATAAAGAAAATACATGGATTCTCCTTAACATGGGGTAAACATTAACATGTTCCTACCAGCTTTACTGCCAGCAGTACATGCATAACTGTCCCACTGGGCAACTTGTACCACTGGTGGTCTGAACAAATCTAATCACTTGTTTACCATTTTTTTTTATCAGCGTTCTAATAATAAATAAAAAGCCACCTGATGGGACATTCATTCATACAGCATAGGTAGTTCAAGCTACCTGGCAACAAAACATAAATTATGGCCTTGTTGTGAATGTGGCTCTGGTACCAATCCAACCGCCCCATGGCCTAAACCACTGGTGGTCCACACATGACTGTCCCGCTGGGCAGCTTATACTGCTTCTCATTACAACAATGCAAAGAAAGGCCTTGATTTGCAGATCAGATGTCAGAGTTGCTTTAGGAAAATGGTATGAAAAATTATAATGCGGCTAATTTGTAGAACAGCAACTGTAAGTGGGCATTATATACACTAGCAATGGGGTATCTGTAAGATTCCCATGTCAAAATGTGGAGAATTATAGAGAATTATAAATTTGTTGATCATTGTAATATTTTTAATTGGTAGGAATACTACTGAGTTTTATAGTTGGCAGTAATTATTCAGATTCAAGCAACTTAGTTCATTTATAGATTTTTAATTAATTTTACTAGTAACAAGATCAATAAGCGATTGGATCTATTTGCACCACCAGTGGTATAAGCCACCCAGTGGTGCAGTCTTGCCTGCATGGACCATTGGCAGCTCAAGCTTGTGGAACATGTACCAAAATTTCTGTTATTTGATCATGGAAAAAAAAAAATCCTATAATCCAAAGTAATAAAGCTCAAATGTAATTTAAAACCAGATTATAGAACTGTAAATTGAAGAGCTAATATAAAAATATAAAACAAATGAATTCCAATATTCAACATTGCTCTTTTGCAATAATCAACTGAACCAGTCACGTGTTCAACAGCTACAGAAAACTGAAACAAGAAAAGCCAAGGGCAGCAGGCAGACCATGCACGACTGCATCCTACCTACTCAAAAAGCTGAGGCAGGAAGGTTGTTACTCCGAGCCCAAGCTGGGCAATGTGGGGAGACACCCCTGTCTCAAAATAAAACAGGAATTTTTAAAAGGGCTGGGGGTAGCTCAGTGGTAGAGCACTTGCCTAGCAGGTGCAAGACCCCAAGTTCAACCCCCAGTAACATACACTATCCCAACGTAGCCAGAAAGAAATCTTTTAAAAAAGGAATCATGAAAATTGCAAAATATGACTCTCTCTCTCTCTCTCTCTCTCTCTCTCTCTCTCTCTCTCTCACATACACACACACAGTCTTCAAGGAACTTAAAGTAAAACATTTCTTAACAAAATCCTAATTTTTAAAATATTTATACACAAAGGTTATTAGAATATTCAAGATATTTTCTTTCACACAACAAAAATAAAACTACATTAGCACAACCTTTCTGGAAAGCCATTCAGCAAGACTATTAACATTCATGTTTTAACATTCTTCCTAGGATTTGCACATCTACATCGTACTGATTCAAAAAGTATATGGATACCTGTCATGGTGTAAATTCCTAATAGTAAAAGATGACATGCAGCCTGAACAGTGAGTAATGGGGAGGCAATGTGCAAGATGCACATAAAGGTGTGGACAACCCAAGTCACATAATGAAGAAGAAAATGTCTACAATGTCAAGTGAAGAAAACTTGAGGGGCTGGGGATATAGCTCAGTGGAATAAGCGCTTGCCTAGCAAGCACAGGGTCCTGAGTTCGATCCCCAGTACCGCAAAAAAAAAAAAAAAAAAAAACTTGAGCCAGGCAGAGTGGCACACGCCTGCAATGCTAGAATGACCCAAAGTTCAGGTGCAGCCTGGGCAGCACAGCAACTTATCGAAATAAAATGGAAAATAAAAAGGGCTGAGAATGTAGCTCAGTGTGAAGAACCTGAATTTAACCCCCAGTACAGCAAACAACAACAGAAACCAAAAAATATCAAAACTAAAACATCTTTACATAATGTTAAGTCTGTCATTTAAAAAAGGCACAAATAAAATAAGGTAAGAAATATATATACCAAGGCATTAAAAAAACAAGTTCAATGAGAAGCCCTAATAGAAGTGGTGCTGACAGCCAAACCTGGGGAATAAAACAGTCACAGAGAGCTGCGCACACACATGGCATGCCGGCACACAGCCAAGGCTGGGGCAGACCGCTCATGGAAGTGCAGCTACAAAAGCTGGCTGTGCAAGGGGAAAGAATGATCCTTACCATCACACCGCACACTGTACTAATCCTAGCTAAAAATTTCAGTATCAAAAGTAAAACTGATTTTCCAGTGTTACTATCGATGAATGACTTCCTGACTTCAGGGAAAAAAATGCATTTAAAAAGCCTCAAACATTAGTCCCCAAAGGAAAGCTACACCCCTTGTAACTCAAAAGACATCTTTTCATTGTGCATCTACTGGTTAATTTTGCACACCTAAAACTTGTAATATAAGCAACTACTTTAAAGACAATACTATGCAATACATTAACCATTATTAATTTCTTATGATCCTCTTTTGAAATTGTGTGTCACTGTTTTATTTCTTCTATTTCTTTTCTTATATTTCTCTCTTTAAAATGAAAAAAAAAAACATCTTTTCAAAGTAAAAAAACAAGCTACAAACTGGGAGAAGATTCAGCAACACTACCTGATGTAAAAATACCCAGTGAGGATGTTAAAAGTCACACAATCAATAAGAACAGGACAATCAATAGAACAAACAGGCATAAGACAGATACACACTTCACAGAAGAGGGAAACATTATTCCTGATACAGTGTAATACCTATCTGCGCAGCACTTACCTGAGGTCTGTTAAGTAATCCAGAGGTGATTTAAAGTACTGGGGGGAGGGGGTGCGCCAAGGTTCTGTGCAAACATCACGGCCCTGTATATATAAAGGACTGCAGCATCCTTGGACTTTGGTATGTGAAGGAGGTCTGAGAACCAACCTCCCACAGATACTGAGCAAAGACAGCACTGATGTAGTTCCAAAATGCAAATATCATACAGCAATGCAAATCACTGAACCATAACTGCAAGGAGCTTCACAGAGTCTTACAAAAAGGTACCAGAATACACATTGTACCGTGTCTTTTTTTAAAAATTCAAAACTATATTTGTCAGCATATTGTTTAGCTATACATATGTTAAGAAAATGATAAAATGCAGTTCAAGGTAATGATTACCTCTGGGTAAAGGGGGGATAGGAGATACGATGAACATCCATATAGAACTAACTGAAATTTTTAATACTTCTTGGGACGGAAGGTAGCTGTATGGGTACCCTATTGTATAGAAAATAAACCAATATATCCCTTGTTATAAAGATTCGGGGGTGGATTTTTGGCCGGTTATTTTTCACTCTAGCCTGCTTTTCAGTGGTTAAAATCTTTTCACTGTGATAGAACGCTGTGGTGACCGCTGTCATCCGACAGGCTAAGGCACAACCACAGCCTCTCTCTTCACTATCAGCCTTTGGGAAGGGCCGCCTTGGGGGCAGTCGTATGTTGTGACTGGTATTATCTCAAGAGTCCCTGGCCCCAGTACTCTACACGGAACAGAAACTACTGGTGGCATCTTTTCCTCCCCGAGAGACAAAACGTTAAAATCTTTAAAACTAAAAAAGAAATAGTCAGGTGTGGTGGCACATGCCTGTAATCCCAGCAGTCAGAAGGCTGAGGCAGGAGGATCACCGCAAGTTCGAGACCAGTCTGGGCTACGAGTGAGCTCAAGGCCAGCCTGAGCTGCATAGGGAGACCCTGTCTCAGAAAGACACACACACACACACACACACACACACACACACACACTCTCTCTCTCAGAAAGACACACACAGACACACACACACAGAGAGAGAGAGAGAGAGAGAGAGAGAGAGACAGAGAGAGAGAGAGAGAGAGAGAAAGAATTTACTAACACCAACCTTCACCTTCATCCACCTGACCGGTGCGCAGCAGCTTATTTGCTTGATTATACTTTTCGAACAACCGCCAAAACACAGAGTCCTGAGAGCACAACTCAGTCACACTGTTCTTCAAGGCTTCCAAGTGCACCAAGACAGACAGGATTGAGTCTAACCAGCAGAGCGCATTGGCGTTTCTCCACTGGACACATGAAGACTGGCCAAACGCGTATCTCCTCTCCAGTGGCATTTCACATGCAGATGTACATCCTTCGTGTGGAGAAGAAATTCCCCCAGTTCCACAAACATCAACTGAGGCGGGATCTTCAGCAGCCACATCAACGTTATCAGCTTCCAAAGTCTCACTGTGTCCCAAGGAATCAGCTGTCCCAGCGGAATGATGCGGACGGCTACCGGGCAGTAAGTATGATGCGATTTCAGTACGTACCTCTCCATTATGTTCACTATTTAGAATTTGTTTGTCATCAGTAAAAACAAGAGTTCTAGTCTTTTTAGGATTTGATAAAACAGATAAATCTTTATAGCTCGTTTCCAAGATCTTTCTTTTCTGAGGCTTATTTGGAGTGTGACAATCTTCGGAATCAGGAGAAATTAACTTATTAAGTGATTTAGAGCCCAAAGGATAGATGCACTAGGAAGGAAGAACAAAAATCATAAAAACTATGGAAATTCTAATAAGCTCATTTTATTTTATAGTTCGTGTGCCATAAAAAATACATAAAATTTTAAGATTAATTTGACATTAACAACTGTATTTATTAGCCCAAATTTAGAAGAATTAGAGCCAACCAGAATTTGGCTGCCCAAAATATTTTTTTCTAGTTAATTTGGATAATCAAGGATTTACTATAGATTATGGGACACTAAAAAGCACAACATTTATTTTTGCTTTAATAAGAAATTCAACATCAAATCAATTTTTAAGATCTCAACAATGTAACAATGTAAAGACACTGTGGAGGGCGCTATTTTTTTGACAAACATGCTGCATAACATGAAATATTGGAAGAGTATTTTCAAGTAAAAACATTGCATAATTTCTCATTTTCTGATATTCTGAAACTGAACATGAATCTGAGAATGTTGCTGTTTTATTGGATTTAGTGTCAAATTGGCTGAATTTTAATGTCCTCATCAAGTCTTACTATGTATTAACACAACTTCAACCAAATATAAAAGCGTACACAAATCACTAGTAAATTTTTCCTAACTCTGAAGACTACCAAAATATTCTACAAAACAAATTCAAGAACCTGTATACAGCACTAAATGCCTTCATTTAAAATATGCCTTCTATGCAAGTATGGTAGATTGCTTCCTTGGTGGCCTCCAGGGAACTGAGGAACTATGTTCTCCTGGTAATTCACACCCTCTTGGTCACTCTCTGACACAGACTGAGCTCAGCCAGGAGACTAGCTCTGATGGCACGCTAAATCACATGATGCACAGGAAGGCTCAATAAAGACTGGCTTAAGCACTAGGGAGGCTGAGGCATGGGTATCGCTGTGAGTTCAAGGCCAGTCTGGGCTACAAAGTGAGTTCAAGGCCAGCCTGAATTGTACAGTGAAGCCTCATCTCAAAAAAAAAGACTGCGTCAATGAGACTGCCCTCCTAAAACTCACCTTCCAGTCCCAGCTATCCCAATGCAAAGCCCAATTAGCCTCATTAAAAGACCTAAGACTCCCAACTAACTGCCTAATTGAGCTCACAGAGAGCAGCTAGCACCACCTGCCAGACACACAGGCACCTGCTGTTCCAGCAGACATTCTGTAAGAGTGTGCAGTTACCTGTTGAACTCACAAAATCATGAAAATAATCACTCAGTTTTGAGGTGATTCACAGCAACAGATAAGTGAAATGCATTAATTTCCCTGATTTACTGAATACTACTTTTAAAATACTGTATCTATGAAATTCTTTAGAATACATGGAACTAGGCTTGGACTCTTAGCAACCAGCTACATAATCAACATTAGTAACAACTTGACCCGCACCATCATACCTTGAGAGTTCCTAAGTTCTACCTTGTCAGGAAACCGAAGAAAACTAAAATCAATTCACAAATATCTACCGAAAGTAACATAAAGGTGTATATCCCCAAAAAATTGCAAACAAGATCTCAAGGAAATATTTGTACACCCATGTTTCCTGCTCCATTAGTCACAGTAGCCAAACATCTAATGACAGATGAATAATAAAGAAAATGTGATACAAACAACAGACTCTGATCCAGCCCTTAAAAGGAAATCCTGTCACATGCTACAACACAGGTGAACCGTGAGAACATTACACTAAGGGAAATAAGTCAGCCAAATAAAAGAAAAACACTGTCTGATTTCATTAATATGCGCTATCTGGAGTATCAGATTCACAGAAACAATATAGTAGGGTCCCAGGGGCAGAACGCGGGTGTCTAGACATAGCACGTTAGTTTTGCAAGCTGAAAGGAGGTCTAGATATGTTGCACAACTGTGAATATATCCAATACTCCTGAAGTACACTCTTTAAAAATGGTTAAAATGATAAATTGCTGTCTTTGCCACAATTTTGTAAAAAAATTAAAAGACCGCAAATAAGCTGGGGATCATGGCACACGGCTGTAATCACAGCACTCTGGAAGGCTAAGAAGGATGCCAAGTCTAACCCCAGCTGGGCCAGCAGAATGAGACCTTCTCGCAGAATAACAATAGAATAAAAAGGGCTAGGGATGGACATCGGCCCGAAAGCTCTGGATTCTAATGGCCTGAGTGGTCTCCCTAAATGCTTCTGCAGACTTTTATTTCTATCTCTTTATGTTTGACTTTAGTTTCTATTTTATTTAGAGTGAAAATGAGTCTTTTTAACTAGAAAAAAGCTTTTTATCCTATCTTTTAACTCAGTACAACCATCTAATATCATTTAAAATCTAATGCTGAAAAAAAGCCTAATGTTGTCTTTCACTGCGAGAGCAGCTTAAATAAATTTGTTTTCTTCCTATAAAAAATGAGCAAGGCCCGGCAAGGTGGCACACACCTATAATCCCAGCACTTGGGAAGCTGAGGCAGCAGGATCGCTGAGTTGAAGGCCAGCCTGGGCTACATAATGAGTTGACCTCAGCCTGAGTGGCATACTGAGGCCTTGCCTCAAAAATAAAGAATAAAAATAAAAGGAAAATATCGTATCATTTTATATTTGGAAAATAATTATCTACACACTATTTACCAAAGTCTAATAATAACTTTTCACTTGTTTTACAACTAAAGAAAACCAAAGAAATAAATGTCTTCTCTGACCACACTAATTGTTTAAATTCCATTTTATAATATAATACAGTAATCTATCTCATCTACTCAGAAGCCTGAGGCAGGAGGATTCTAGTTCAAAGCAACATGAGACCCTCTCTCTAAAAATGAAAAAGAATTTTAAAAACCCTTTATTATAATTTTTGCTTTTTAAAAAAATTAAATAATATTCCAAATTAAATACTAAATAACGGACTATTACGAGAAAAAAAGGAAAACTACAGACACCTCGATGTGAATTCTAAAGGACCATTTTGAACATGATACATTTTCAAGCAAATAAATAATAATATAAATTGCATTTTAATATAAAAATTTGATGCCCACTCTGCTCTTTCCAATTTATTGCAAATGAAAGCAAAATGTTCAATGGACCCCAAGTTTTACAACAGGAAATTAATGATTTGATCCAGGAGTCTTACAGACCAGGAAAGCAAACTTTACCTATACCACAAAATTAGGGCTTCATAAGCTACAGCCTGTCACAAATACTCTGCTATATTAGTGCAAAAGAAATCGTAAAGGATACATGAATGACTGTGCCTGGCTAAGTTCCAATAAACCTTTAAGGACAGTAATATTTGAATTCCATAAATTTCATGTGTTATCAAAGGGCACTTTTTATTTTTTTCCAATCATTTAAAATGTAAAACCCACGGCAGAAGGGGGGTGCTACTGCTCAGCAGCACAGTGCCTGCCTGGCAAACTCAAGGTTTTGAGTTTGATTCCCAGTACCCCACAGATAAATAAAATACAAAAATAAAATGTAAAACTCAGGCTGAGGATATAGCTCAGTAGCACAGCACTTGCCTGGCAAGCTCAAGGTCCCGAGTTCAATTCCCAATATTTAAAAAAAAAAAAAAAAAACCAAACCAAAATAAATAAATAAAATGTAAAACTCATTTTACCTTTGCATCATAGGAAGTTTGCTAATCCCTGCTGTAAACCAATCTAGTTCATAAAGAACACTATTCCTGTTAGAAAAATGTTTCAAAAATTAGATCAGTAAGTTACTCATGGTTTTAACACTTGCAATTTACAAACCAAAATTCTTATTTTCTTCATCATTTACAAAAGAATCCTTCAAACACTAAAACTGCAAGTAACACATCAAACCTTCATTGCCAAAACCTTTCTCTTGAGAACAGGAACAAAGCTATTCTTATAGTTCTTGGTTTAAGAACAATGAGTATCACATACTGTTCAAAGGGCAGTTCGTTCTTTTTTTTTGAGACGGGGTGGCCTTGAGCTCACTTTGTAGCCCAGGCTAGTCTCAAACTCACAACAATCCTCCTGCCTCAGCCTCCCAAGTGCTGGGATTACAGGCATGTGCCACCACGCCCAGCAGGACAGTTCTTTCATCTGAATCAGTGGACTCCACATCCGGGATGCAACCAGCAGAAAATTACGTATGATGTTGACAGATCTATGATGGCTATAACTATACGGAACACATATAGACTGATATTACAAGTTCCCTAACAGTGGAGTATATCGCACTTACATTGTGTTAAGCGTTATAAATAACCTAGAAACTGTACTTAAAGAATACAAGACAAGGTGCATAGGTTATGTTCAAACACCTATTTTATGGAAAGGACTTGAGCACATCCCTTAATAAAATAAAGGTACTCCTGAAACCAATCACTTAAAAGACAACTGCGTAAGACGATCCACCCAGGCCTTGTCAACCCTGGGGTTACCCCTTTCCCTGCAGTACTGCAACTGCCTTCAGCTAGTGCGAAGGGAAGAGCGGTTATTTTCCCTTTCTCACAAACTTGCAGCACACTTCAGTGGCATTTTCCCCTCACATCAAGCAATTCTCCAGTAAACACCAATTAGATACACTGTTCCACAATTCAATTTTCATGCTATCTACCTAGACACCAAGCAACTGTGAAACAGACATCCAATGGGTAGCCTACAATTCAAGTCAACTCCGATGTTACAAGCCCGGAGATGGCAAACCCCACAGAGTGAGGCTCGGGCCCACGCAACTGCTCTCCTTCATCTGCCAACCGCCAAGTCCAAGCCACTTGCACTCCTGACCAACTGGCTACAATCTGGGGTTTCCAAAGCTCCTCCGTGGGTGCAACTGACTGGCTAGAACGGCTCACAGAACTCCAGGGAACACGTACACTGGTTTATTCTAAGGATATTATAAAGGACACGGATGAAGGGATGCATAGGGCAAGGTTCAAGGCACTGAAGGAGGTGGCGTGGCACTTTCATTTCAACGTGCGCACCATGACAATCCCAGTACCTCCACAACGTGGAAACTCATCTACTATTGTTCACATTTTTACAGGGCTTGATCTCCAGCCCCACTTTCCCCTCACACTTTCCTGGAAGTTCCCATTCTCCATAATCATTTGGTCTTTCAGGTTATTAGCCCCATCCTCATACCATTCACAGGGACTCTACCCTAAATCACCGCACTGAAAATTCTGGTCTTATCACAGGAGCCCAGGGAATAACAAGATACTCCTGCCACACAGGAAATCTCGGCGGATTTAGCTAGACTGGCAAGAACACTGGTCTCTCTGATTCAGTTCTATTATGGTTTCCACACAGATGTCCCCCCAGCCTCATGCACACACAGGTGGGGCTCCTGGGAGGAGAGGGGCGTGAGTGTGTGATAGTCATCAGTGCATCAGTCCACCGACGCCTTATAGCTCACGTGAAGTCGGGGGCTGAAGCCTAGGTGGAGGAGCGCGTGTCACTGGCCTATGGCCTGGAAGGATCTATCTCTGGTCTCTGCTTTCTGCCCCCAGGCCACAAGCTCTGTCTCCTCTGCTGGGTCCTCTGTCACGCTGCCCAGCTTTGGAGCCAGCTGCCTGTGGACAGAAACTTTCACAAGCTGTGAGTCAAAATAAACCCTTCTTCCTCAGTTACCAGCGTCAGGTATTTTTTCCCAGTGAGAAAATAACTACAGCCAGCTCTCACCCATTACACATTTGACCCAGCAGACAGTGGTCCTTTTAACACGGTAAATGATACGACATCGCCGTTCTCCTGCCCATCTCCCCGCTACAGCTCCTCGTTCCACCCAGAGCTGAAGTCGAGAGACCTCGCTGCGGCGCACCTGCCTCGGGCCAGCTCCGCAGTTATTTCTCTGACCCATCTTCTATTATTCTACTTCCTACTCAAACACGGCGCTGCTGGTTTCGCTGCCAACAGCACCAACACGACCAGCAGCTTCCACTCTCCCCGGGCCTCGTGCTACTTCCCTCCCTGCCTGGAAGACAGTTCTCTTCCTCTCAAGGCCTCTGCTCAGATTTCACTTTCTCAGAGAAGCAGTCTGCGTTCCATAGCTGCAAAGTTCCCCTGACACTCTCGTGGCCACTGCCTGATTTCCCTTCACAACACTCTCTATCACCGAGAAAGCAAAATGACACTATTTAGTACCTTTATGCTTTTCTACTTCAGAACATAACCTCCTCGAGGGCAAGGGCTTCTGTTTCAGTCCCCACGGGACTGAGAACAGTACCAACGACAGTGGCACACACATGGAATAAACGCATAAATACACATTTTCCTTCAAATTCCACCCACAAAAGTACCTACCACCGGCCCTGTAATTTAGTCTAGTATTTTCCACATTGGATTTGTCATCAGACTCATCCTCTGAAGCTAAAGATCTGCCCCATTCTGCTCCAGCTCCGCAGAATCGGTATCTGGGGGTTAAGCTCAGAAGCACTTCTAAGAGCCCCCAGGTGACTCTGAGAAGGTGCTGCTTTCACCGGAGTAAACGGATCTGAACTTAGAAGACTACATTCCAGTCACGCTCTGCCACTTTGTGAAGATCTTCTGCTCCTAAACCCTCTAAATCTGTTTTCCTTTTTGCAGTGCTGGGGATCAAAGCCAGAGCCCTGTAAGTACATGGAAAGCAGGCTAACACCGAGTCACATCCCCAGCTCTGTCCCTTTTCTCACCTGAGAAAATGGGAATCCCTATCTTGCAAAGGTTTCAGAATTAGCTGTGTACAAAGGTTTCATGAATGGTTAAGAATAATAAAATGTTGAGTAGTAAGAATTTCACGACCTATATAAAGTAATACCGCAGCTGTGCGTGGTGGCACATGTCTGTGATCCAAGCACTCGGGAGGCTGAGACAGGAGGAGGATCACTGGGAGTTGGGGACTAGCCTGAACTGCACAGCGAGACCCTGTCTCAAAAAGACTAAACAAAAAAACAAAAAACAAAACAAAAAAAAAAACCTGTTAAACTGTTTAAAACTGTGTATCGACCAGGTTTACAATGTCCAATTATGTATTAAAATCTATATAAGAAATACAAAATGAGTAAAAATACAAATAATGAACAAAGAGTAAAAGGTTAAAACCTACACACTATGCAGAGTAACACTTTACCTGCAGGTCCTCACACAGAAAGACGGACTCTTGAAAACTAATCCGGTAGGCTTTCAACACTTTCAGCTTTCCCTTCTCGCGACAAGCAGGACAATATTCATCTGATGTAACTCTAGCTGAGTCATAATTCTAAAAGAGAAATAAAGCAAATTAAAACACAGACATACCTAAACTACATCCAATTACAAAAGGTCCAATGGAAAGGTAACCAGACCAAAAAAAAAAAAAAAAAATCACAATTTTCAACAAGCATCTCGACAGGACTACATACTACATAAGACAAATGCATATAAGATTTTAAATGCAGCTATTATTCAGAAAAGACTATTCCCGTTTTAAAGACTAACGTTAAATTTTAAGTGAAAACAATAGCATCAGTTTTATTTGCAAGAAAAAAGGTAACGTCAAGTGCCAGGCAAAATATATGTTCCACATTCTCAAACAGTAAACTATGAAGTCCATGCTCTATTTCTACTTTCACACATCAATAAAATACAAAGAGGTAAATAATCTTTCGCCATTGCTGTAAGATTTCCGTGGAAGATACACCATTTTTAGAATTGGTAAAATTAAAACCAAATTTAAGTCTCCAAAATAGAAGGGGGAGAAAAACTTTGCACTGAGGCAAGAAATAAGTTCACTAACTTTTCCCAAATACCCCACCATGGGGAGTGAAGATATCCCTATATCAGGCCCTTGTCCAATCACTGGCAAACCAGTTCCAATCTTCGAAGAATCCATCATTCCGAGTCTTTGGCTAATTTATGTCACTTGAAACATGTCAATATCACTAAGGATTTTTCAATGAACCCTGGAAAAAAAAAGTCAATAGACAATTAAATAAAAATCCTATTTAAAAGAAAAAGCTATGTCATTTCATAAAAGAAATATATTTTAATATATGTCCCAGGATAGCCCTATCCTAAAATTGTGATCTTGAAATTGAAAATACCTACATTTATTTATATATTTAGCAAATAATAGGAAGAGAGTAGAAACTAGCTATAGGTTTTATTTTCACATGCAACTCAATGGTAAGCAAATCAAACAGAACTTGTAGTAATGGGAGCTACTGTGTGTGTAAGACAAACTATACTGACCAGAGCTTGAAACCCTAAGCTTTTAAGTGTCTATGCACAACTAAAATCAAACATGTCCACATTATGAGAAAATACCCGAAACCTTCCAGGTTCATTGTTCTATTATTCAATAGGAATAAAAGAACCAATGAACCAACCACTGTGTCGTAAATCCCTATTTTTAACCAATACTTCACCAGGTGAGAATTTTTTATGTTTTTTGAGACAAGGTCTTGCTACGTAGGCCAGGCTAGCCTCAAACTCACAGTGATCCTCCTGCCTCAGCCTCCTTACCGGCATGTGCCATCACAGCTAAACATGCTACTTTTGAAAAGTTGCCAATACCAATTTATGTTTCTGTGATCTATACTAGAACGAAACATACAAGCATTGCCACAGTAGAAATAACACATGACAAGCTTGTTCTGTGTAGTTCTGTGAAGTAAAACCATATCCAATGGTCAAAATTACAAGCTGTAGGCAAGTGTAAGGAAAATGCTGTTAAAAGCAATTTAAATATGAACTTGAAACATAGCCAAATCACACGTAAGAATCCTTTAAGCAGAAGAAAATTATCACTTAGCAAGGATGTGGTAAAAACTTAAAGCGTGAGTCTTTCCGAAACCTAAAACTCCATCTTTCTATGGCAACCACACTCTGGGATTTAGCGGCTCATCATTCACTTTAAAAACTACCTATGCTATTCTAACTGCATAACCTCACACACCTTTCAAGCCAGGGAATAATTTCAAAACTAAAAATTCTTTCTGAAAAAGTCGACATCAATGAGTCTTAATTTCCTGTTCCTGAAGAAAGAATCATAAGACATTTCTCAAAAATTACAGCGACACACATCTTGGATAATTTCTTGTTGTGAGAACTACCCCGTGTGTGTATGTGTAGGAGCTCCAAACACGGCCAAAATGCCGCTGATGAGGCGAAGTCATCTGACTGAGGGCCGCCTGGAGGGTTATTTCCAGGAGGGTGTTTTTCACTTTTCGGCTTCTCACAGACAACCCCGTCTTATCTTCTTCGGCTGCTTCTACTTGTAATTTACTTATAAAAAGGACTTACGGGCTATGAGAAAGTCAAATGTAAAATAGTAAAAACGTGGGATTTGCCCTTGTACCCAAGTCCAAAAACTTTTCTCTAAAACTGGTCTAAGTATTAAATAATGTGCCACATGTGATACCTAACAAATGATAGCTACTATTTGGTGCTGATTTTATACTTCCCTATGTCAGCACTACGCAGTGCACCTTGTATTATTCTACACCATTCTCAAAAGAGAAACTGGCAGACTATGTATCTCAAGTAAATCGTTTTTGATTAAAAAAAAGTCCAGCTGCCTGGGGATCCACGTGGTTCTCTTTCTCAATTACACGAGGCAAACAGAAGACGTCCTCAAAACTGCCCTCCTGAGTCCACCAACCATCGCTTCAATAGGAAAATCAAGTAGGTAGAACCCGCCACAGAAAATTCCCCAAAAGGAAACACAAAAAGCTACCTAGGTCTTTCAAATACAAAAATCCCGGGGTGGTTCTTAAATGTAACACGCGCCTACAAGTAATCGCTTCCACTCTCTTCCCTTCCAAAATAACCTGCTCCTTCTCCCCGTGATCGCAACATAAACCTCAAAGACAAAGCTAGCAAGTTTGAATCCTTCTCAGCTCGTTTCCCCCGCTTTCAGAGTAAGTCAGCAAATTATGGTATCAGGTCTTTGGAAAACGCTGCCTCTCTTCCCATCCCACATCACTGTGGACACACGCGTGATAAACGACCCCCGGAAAACAAGCCTGCGTCTACCTCTGCGCAGCTTAAAATCACCTATTGACCGAGCCTGCTTCTGGGAAGATCTATGCAAACAGCCCCGTAGCACGACCTGAAGTTCAATGCACCACGAGATCAACCCAGCCTTCTCTGCCTCCACTTCATTCACCCAGCATCTGTCCTCCGGCAGCCTCTTTTCAATACTTTTGTAACCCCAAAGCCCCCGCCCGGTACGGACCAGTCGCAGGGCAGCGAATGCGTAGCACAGCCGGCCCCAGGAACTAGGGAAAGTATGCGATTCAACTTAACTCACGCGCAGGCGTGCAAGACAGGGAACCCAGAGAAAGAGCTGCTCCGAGGGAAGCCTCAGCCCTGCGAGCGCTGCGCTCTGAGACCAGAGGAGGCTCAGCCCGCGAGGTGCGGGAGCAAAGCTCGGGCTGCAGAGTAGGGTCGACTCTGGGCCGCAGCCCCGCTGGACACCGATTCCCCGCGGTGCGGAAGCCCAGACGGGAAGGGTCGAGCGAGAGGAGCTGCAAAGCCACACTGGGAAGACAGCTCCGTTAGCCCTGCGGTCTGCACGCTCTTCGCGAGGGATCGGATACCAACTCTGGTGTCTCTCCAATGTTTACCTCCCTGCGGCCGACCGACCCGCACGTCCCGTTCCGCGCCCTCCCACCCAGCCCTGGCCCGGCCCAGCCCACCCTGCCCGCCGGACACCCAAACTGCTCTCCTCTCCCCATTTCGGGCGCCGCAGGAAACTACTCCCTCTTTCCCCTTACCTGCCCGGAGCACTCCGCTTCTTCGTACCGGGCCGGCCCGAACTCCCGTTCCAGCTTGCGCGCCACACCAGATCGCAACGTTCAACCCACGTTCCCCGCGGACTACTCCTCCCCCACCGCCGCTCGGCTGGGAAAGCAACTTCCGGTTGGAGTGCTCAGCAAAAGAGTCCCCCTTCCCACCGCGAGGCGGGCTTGAAAATACGTAGGCGTGGCGGGGAAGGCAAAGACCCGAGCACTTCCGGCCGGGCTCCGCCGAGCTCACCACCCTGCCGCAGCCTCTGTTGCAGCTGTGATAACGCGTAGGGGCGGGGCCGGTGACTACCCAGCCCCCTTTGTATGAGCGGCTGGGTTTGGAGAGGCGACGTTTCTGGAAGCTGCTGGAAAGCGCTCGAGCGGCGGAGGTGACGCCGGCGTCAGGGGTGGGGCGTGATTAAAACTAGTGCGCGAGGCGCTGCGGAGGGATTACGCCGCTGCGGGAAAACACTGGGATTATCTCTTTGCGCCCTCGGCCTAGCAATTCCGGCTAGGGAGCTTGGGGTCCCAGCGGACCCGCGGGGTGGGATCCGAGCGGAAAAGAGCTACCTTGGACGCTCGACTCGGGCGTCTCTGCTGCGCCGCGGGCTTTACAGCGGAGCAGCGCCGGGCGCCCGTCCCCGCTCCTTAAGCCTCGGGGAGGCCGGGAGCTCAGTGCGCGTTCACAAAGGGTCACCGCACAGGGAACCGCCCCTCCCTTCTCCCTAAACCCCACCTTCTAGGCTAGGGACTTTTCTACCCGGCTTCTGGGTGCCTCTCCTTTCCTCCCTCCCAGATCTTCTCACGGTAAGGAGAGTCGTGAAAGCGCAGGGACTTGGCTCTCCGTAACCCGCCCTGGTGCTGAGCTGCCGATCTGTCCCTGCTGCGCTCGTTCCAGCTGCCCTTCCTTGTTTGAACTTAGGAGAAAGGGGAGTTGACGTTGTGGTTGATAAGTTTTAAAGACTGCTTTTGCAGGTCAGTCATGTGGCTTGAGGCACATCGTGACTGCGGCTGCTGTGTCTTGAGTTGGCGTTCTGATTTTGTAAAGCAACTTATTCCTGAAGTCCTTTGGGGCGATCGTTTCCGTGCCTTAGGATAACACTTTGTAGTTTCTGACCGTTTCTTTACACGGGGACCACGATTGGCAGCGTAGTCTGTGCTTTGGGTTTTGGGGAGAATCTGGATTTTCTGCTTTTGGTGTTTAGCGTGCTTATATGATTCTGGAATGATACTGGTAACTGATATGGGGGAACCAAGTCATGGGTATGAAGAAATTCTCAGTTAGAAAAGGATTTTAGCCTGTGGTACTTCTATATGGTCAAGGAATCCAACAGTTTGTTGGGAGTTTTTTTTTTCCTCCAGACAAAAATAGATTGCTTTTTGCTTATTTTTGTACTGCTACTAAATTATCAATGTACGGATACGTTTGTTAAGGTCTAATTAGGTTTTCTTTTTTGGATTACAGTGAAAATTTGAGAACTAGACTTCTCTCTTGACATAGTAGCCAAAATTGGGTTTTTTCTTGCACGTCATTGCTTTTTCCATTTTTAGAATAAAATACACCTTTTCTGTGATAAACACTGAATGCTAAGTCAGATGTAAGGAAACAATTGGCTGAGTTAAAATGTGGCCAAAATTGTAAGATTGCAAAGTAGCATCGCCAAACTGAATTCAAAAATCAAACATTGTCATCAGAAAAGTTGATTTATAGTCTTTATAGTCTTCTAGTGTAAATTTTACTTCACTGACCAACCCCCCGCCCCATGCAATAATGAAAAGAACATGGGGCCTGGTTTGTGGAGAGAAAGGAAAAGATTTTATTTAGTTCGTACTATTTTGACTTGGGAGTTTGTCCCCTTGTAGAAAAGAAAAAAAGGTCTTTAAATATAGAGAAATTTTGATATAGATTATAGAAGGTTAGGAAAAATTGTGTAGAAAATTTTCCTCTCAAGCTGGGCGTGGTGGCACACGCCTGTAATCCCAGCTCGTGGGAGGCTGAGGCAGGAGGATCATTGGGAGTTTGAGGCCAGCCTGGGCTACAAAATGAATTCAAGACAAGCCTGAACTGCCTACTGAGCCGCTGTCTCAAAAAGACAAAAAGAAAAGTTTCTTCTCATTAATGTTAGATAGTAAGAGTGCCAGATTGACAAAACTGTACATTTCTGCTTATTCCTTACTGATGCGTTTGAAATCCCTTCACTATGTACAGTGATCCTGAAGCGTACAGCCACCTTCCGGGTCGAAAGCTCATTGCCTGCGCTCTTTGTCCGCAGCGTGAGACAGAAATTTTGTTTACTTGTTTCCAGGTGTATACTCATCTACTAAAAGGAAGCCTTTTGCCTTGATGTATTTGTTAAACTAATAACTAATGAATAACTACAATAGGAGTACAATGCCAGGCAGGATTTCCTTTCTTTCTCTCATTTTCTGTCCTCATGATGTCAGCTCTTGCAAGGTTGAATTCGTCAACCAAAACAGAAATCTAGCTCAAACTTGATGTACAAGTTGCCTGCTATGATTGCTTCTTCTAGTCTCAGCAGAAAGACGGAGTTAAAGTAACTAATGACCCTTTCTTGTAGCACCTTTTGAGTACAGTCTGTAATCCCTTAACTAAAATTAACATTCAGAAAGCCTGGAAAATCAAGGTTTTTCAGTTTGGAGACAAAATTCATTTGGTAGCAAAATATAACCTGAACTAATAAGCTATGTATAGTCTTTATCTCAGATGTTTTGCTAAAACCAAGGTTTGATTATGGGGTGCTGCTCTTGGCCACTGGTATATGGACTGTTATAATTGGTTTGTGTACCTCCTAACGATTTTTTAATTCCAAAAATTCTTATTTCTAAAACACATCCAATGCCAGGCATAGTGGTGGATACCTGTAATCCCAGTACTCAGGAGGCTGAGGCACCAGAATCGCTACTAGTTCAAGCCCAGCTTGGGCTATAAAGTGAGTTCCAGGCCAGCTTCAACTGCAGAACAAGACCTTGCCCCAAATATAAATAAATAAACAAAACAAGCATATTCAACACTTGGGCTTTAAGTTAAGGAGTTGAGAACCTGCATTAATATTTTTGGCAATAAACTTGTACTAGATATTTGTATATTTAAAAAAATTTAAAATGTGCGACATTTTAGTACTTGCACTCTGAATTTAGTTATGATTTTAAAATGCATTTATTATGTGTGCTGTATTAGTGCAATTATAAAGCTAGGCACAGCTTGTTTGTAAGTAACCATATAGTGATCCAAACAAGAAATATAACAGTAGTCCCAAGGATTAAGGTTGTTTTCATATAATAGACTAAAATTTCAACAGACTATGATGACCAGTAATTAGCTCAAATTAACTTGGTTGCATTTTTCCCACACAAAATGAGGAAATAGTATGATATAGAGTCCTACAGTAGGAAGGAGTCTGTCCCTACTGCTCTGTGACTTTTCACAAGCAGCTGAGTTTTGAAGGCATTGGTTTACACATCTGTAAAATGAGAAGTTTAGAAAAGATGGATACCTTAAGGAATGGCCCTTGTAGTCTGAACATTCCAACTACAGATATTAACTCCTAGAATTACCACTTACTTTTTAAAGGTGTTCTTCACTAAGGACATGATCCCATTTCATGTCAGACTGTCATCATGCTGATTTAAATTTTTGTTTTGTTATACACGTAGTTCAGAAATCAAAAGTATATACTGAAAAGTTACTACCACACTTTAACCTCAGTCAGCAAATTCCCTGTCTGTGTCTAGGAAGCAACAAAGACTAACAGTTATTTTTTGAAAAAAAACGTATGTACAAGCAAATAAGTAGCATGTGTTATTTTCCCCCCTTTAACATGAGTGCTAGGGCTGGGGGTATAGCTCAGTGGCATAAGTGCTTGCCTGGCAAGTGCAAGGTCCTGAGTTCGATCCCCGGTACCGGAAAAAAAAAAAAAAGAGAGAAAACATGAGTGCTACGCACTGTGCACACTTTACCTACCTCATTTGTTCACGCACCTTAGAAATTCTCACTTTATAAGGGCTTTCCCCTTCTCGTATCATTACATAATATTCTGTTGCACTTTTGTGTCATTTCATCAGTGTTGTTTTTTTGAATATCCAGGGGTTTTTTTCAGATCTTTATTAAAAGTACTCTGTAGCAAATAATTTTATATATTCATCTTTTTGCCCCATGTTGGTGTATTTATGTAGTGGCACACCTGTCCCTGTGCCATCGTAATAGTGTATAGTAGAGTCAATACCCTCTTTAGGCCTAAAATAAGCATAAAGATATAGGACCTATCACCCGAATAGCTGTTTCTTCCTTTGAGGTCTAGAGGAAGCAGGTGAATTGTTTAGGGATGGACATTACACTAAATAAACATATCAGTCTTTAAACATTAAAATCATGCAATAGGCATGATATGGTGGTATTTGCTTATGTTCCCAGCACTTGGGAAGCTGAGGCAGGAGGACTGCTGCAAGTTCAAGGCCAACCTGAACTACATAGCAAGACCCCGACTCAAAAAACCAAAAATAAATAAAATCATATAGCACAACAAAATTTACAGTGATATTTATGGAAGCAAACTGATTTTACAACAAATTAATACTTCTAAACTCATGCTTATTCTGAGGTGTAATCTATTGAAGCTATTAATTTTTTGCCAAGTATATATAGTTGTTTGTGTATAACGCCACTTCATGTTTCTCCTTTACTAAAAAGAAACTAAGCCATGAAGAAGTAAACAGCTTACTTGAATTTATATACAAAGCGGCAGGCCTGAGACTAAAGCATGCATCTCTAATTTCTGCCAGGGCTTTTTACAATATATCTCCTACCCTCATAATCGAATACATACCTCTAAGAGAAGATCAAGAATGTTCAGTGGTTAGGAGCTACCAATTATTCCTCTTTGACCCTAGACCAACCTAGAGTTCAAAAAGCAGCAATGCATTTTTCCTGTGACAAAATAATATTTTATAAGTACTTCTTGAAGTAATCACATAATATGTTGATTAGCAATCAGGAAGCCTTCAAATCAGAAAATTAAGCTCATATAGAGAAACCCTCTTTCCTAATTGGGACATAATTGTCAATTCAGGATACATTAGTCAGTCCTGAGGACTCAAAGGAATTTAGCATTATTTGGAAATGAGTAGGCTTGAATTCCCCAGGGTCACTCAGTCATTTAATTTATGCAGGAAATTTAAAGTGAATCACCAGGAAAAGAAATTCTGAAACACCAAAAAAGAAGTGATAGTAGAAATAATAGCAAAAGAATTGATGAGTTGAAAGTTTGAAGATGTGCTGAAGTGACTGTATTCCCCTGAAGCTGGTGTGACCCACCTTTAAGGGCCTTAACTCCAGGCTGGCAGCACTGTTCCTTTGTCATCATGTCTTTTTTCAAGGCTTGGTCCTACTAAGTTACACAGACAGGACTTAAACTGGCAATCTTCCAACCTCAGACTACCAAGTAGCTGGGATTATAGGCGTGTCCCACCATACCTGGCTTCTTTTTATAACTGGCTCTAAACCTTTGAATATAAGCTTAAATATCTTCTATCTGACTGTCCACTCTGAGGAGCCCTGTATCCTTTAGCCCCATACTGTTGTCCTCATAGCATGAATACATACATAAATGTAATAAATATGTACATATTTCTGTCTCCATAGAGTGTGAGCCCTGTGTGGGCAAGGGCTACATCTTGTACATACACTACCTGGTATATGTTAGATGATTGATGATCTTGGTGGCTCCCAATTTCCAGTTTATGTAGCTGACCGTACCTGTTTTTAAAGCGAAGTGTTTTTAATGGTCTGTTTCTCTCATATTCTCATTTTTTAGTTTCAGTGTATACATAATTGGTAAGTTTTTCTTGAGAAAATGTTACTTTGTTGAAAAGCTTTCATGGAATAAGCAAGGCACTGTGCCTAAATGCAGAGAAGATACAAAGGTGAATAATATATGGTGCTTACCTCTGAAGAGGGATAGAAACTTTTGTAAACAGGTTGTTTTCATACAAAGCAGAAAGTAATTGTATGAGCAATGTTTGTAGGACCAGTGGCAAAGTAATTCATATCAATTAGAGGAAGGGTCTCATAAAGTTGCATTTTTTCTGTCCTGTTAAGGATAAAAACGTGGAACTCGAGTTCTCACAAATGAATAAATATCTATCTTCACATTTTTGTTATTGAAATAGTGATATTGACCACAAAGAACCCTTATAAAGCATCGTCAGAAAACATTCTTTAAAAATCTCACTTATAAATAAAAGTACTCTGGCCTTACACATTATATTTCTAAAATTGAGGCTAACCATAAAGTTAGTTTGACTGCTTTAACTAGATTGCTAGTGCTAAACCAGTAGTTAAGTCATGGTTCAGGCTAGTAATGGAATTTTAGCTTACTGCTGTTTGGGGGCAACTAAGTTTTGAGTAAACAAATCATCTAAGACAAAACCATGTGGTAAAAACAAATTATTGTTTAAAAAGTGATAATACATGATTCTCTGAATACATCACAAATTAAAATGCTGTTTTCAGTGGCCTCGTCTTTTTTTAAGAGTTTGGTTTCCTACCACTAGTTTCCCTAAACAGTGTGAATCTTCTCCTCTTAAGAAGTGGCGGGGGGGGAACGGGACAAAAAGCATAGCTGTAGATTCATAGACCTGATTTTAATATGGCCACTGATTAATCCCAATTTTGGCACATTCCAGTTTTGTTACTCCAGACAAAATATAGCCTCCCAGAGGTTAAATTTCAGCTAGAAAAGGAACACATCTCCTAATCCCACTTCTGTCATTTAATTCATTTTGTGACCTCCCTCCTCAGCCTCAGCTTTCTGTATATGAAATGAAGTTATCTTAAATGAGATAGTGTGTGAAAGTGTGCCTAGAAGCTACTAACCCCTCATAGCTAGCAAGTGTTGGTTTTCCTCTTACCTCTTCCACCTCATCTCAATCCTGCATATCTTTTAAAGTTTGCTTTTAGTTCTGTTTACTCTGTAATCTTTTCTTTGCTAGTTTTTAGCAGTCTCTTTTCCAATATTTTTGTATTTGCCATTCATACCATGAGTTCTTAAGTAAGTATGAATCAGCATTATACTGTGAACTTGTTAAAACTGTAGTTGTTTGGGTCCCATTTGTGGTTCCATGAATATGGACATCCATACAGATAGATGAGCGTCTATATTTTTTTCACCTTCAGATTTTCTAATGTTCACTATCAGTCATAGTTTCTTACCTATTAATGAATAATTATGTGCTTCTTATATTTATTATGTAATTATATCATTAGGTAATCCTTTGGGTGTTTTGCTTTATACTTCAAGAGCTAAAATGGATCTTTAAAAATGAGGATTTTTTTAAAGATATAAGCTGCTTCTCCATTTTAGTCATGCTAAAAGTGTAACACCACACCTCATTCCTGACTCCAAAGAGGTTTCAGTTCTTCCTCCCCTCTTCACCAAAGTTTAGCTAAATGTACATGTAAATACTTTCTGGTGTTGGTTCTGCCTCCTTCCATAAACTTGAGTACTTCTCTGTGGTGGGAGTGAAGGGGTATAACTGTACCAAATTATGAATAAACTCATTCTTCTATTTCTCACGGGCTTTTGTCGTACTCTTGGTCACAGGTGAACAGATGACTGCAAAGAGTTAGGGCCCAGTCCAGGCCTGACCGACTGACTCCACCACAACACAAGTGCGCTGCAACTTCCATGGCAACACAAAAGACTTAGCTTGAAAGTTAATGTCTCCCTTTTGTTTCTGCCTAAGTTTGAATCCAGTTAAAGTCAAAGATTGAAATGTAAATTTACAAAAAATGTTTGGAAATGTGGCTGAAATTTGCAGCAACAATAAGCTGCTTAGTTACTTGCTCATCACAGAGACACAAGCAACATCGACAACTTAAAGAAAGATTTATTTGGGCTCACCATTTGTAGAGGTTTCAGTCCATAGTTGGCTGGCTCCAAACCTGGGTTTCATGGCACAGGGGCACGGCAGAAAAAACCAGCTGATGGCGTAGCAGATATGAATCAGAGAGGGGTCAGGGCAGGAGGGAGAGAGATATGCGTACTTTTGGGCCACACCCTCAGCAACCCACTTCCTCCAACCAGGTTTTACCTCCCAACATTCAGCTATAAAGATAAGCAACATATGCACATGTGTACTTATGCACAGATTTGTACTACAATAAAATACAATATTGTGTTACTAATGTATACTACTATAAATGTAATACACCATATTAACAGAGCCCAGAACAAAAACCAGGCAATCATCTCGATAGATGCAGAAAAAGCATTTTACAAAGTTCAATATCCATTCATGATTTAAAAAATAACAAAAATTGGAATAATTTTTATCTCAAGTCTGATAGAAGCCATCTATGACAAACCAACAACCAACATCCATCTAAATGGATAAAAACAAAGCTTTCACTCTAAAATCAGGAACAAAACAAGGATGTCCACTGTCACCAATCTTAATTCATTATAGTTCTGGAAACAGTAGCCAGAGCAATTAGACAAGAGAGAAAAAGAATAAGGATAGAAATGGAAGAAGTTAAATTATTATTTGAACATAACATGATACTGTATGTAGAAGACCCCAGAAATCCTTCCAAAAAACTTCTAAATTTAATAACCAAATTCAGTAACTTTCTTAGTTACTATTTTCTCATTGCTGAGACAAAATACCCAACACCCAAAGTTAAGGAGGAAAGTTTATTTAGCTCATTTCAGTACATATCAGTGGGCTCCAAGGCAGGGTGGCACATGACAGAGGGACAATGGGGCAGTACCAAATGGCAAAAGCAGCAAGAGCAAAGGGAGAAGGAAGCCTCCTCTCCTCTCCTGTATGCAAGCTGCCTGCCCTAGGATGGGTGTAGCACTCACCCCCAATCCCAGCACTAGATGATGAACTAATCACAAACTAGATTTGGCCAGCTTTGAAAACCCCACCCCATGACTGCATGAAGCTTTGCGGGTACATCTAGACAAACCATAACAGTAGCCTAGCTGGATATAACTCAGCACTCAAAAATCAATCGCATTCCGATACACAAATAATAAATTCACTGAAGAGTGGTAAGGTAGGAGAGACTCCATTTTTCTGTTTTTAACTCCATATTCAGAGAAGTCCCTTAAACTTCGGAGCAGTTTTTTTTTTTTTTTTTTTTTTGCGGTACTGGGGATCGAACTCAGGACCCTGCGCTTGCTAGGCAGGCGCTTATTCCACTGAGCTATATCCCCAGCCCCTAAAACTTCATTTAAGCTATTGTTCACCCCAGTCGCCTTGGTTAGTTATCAACTCAGAGCAGAGTCATAAAATGGGAACAACAAATGACAAATTGGAAAGTTGGCTAAAAAAACTGCAATGGTTGTTTGGAATTTGGTTGTCTGGCCTGGAAAAAGTAAACTTTGTGATAATTGTGTGACATTCTTGTAAGATTCCCAAAAATGAAGTAATAGTTACTATAGAAACATAAAATATACTTAAACTGAAGGTGAGACCCAGATTGGCATGGACATCTTCTCTTGCTCCTGTTTAGAGATTGTCCATCAGCCAGCTCTAATAAAGCTTTGTTCCTGCCTTTTTGGTTTTCCTATGAGTGCCTTTCTTGATGAACTAGCTTGCTGTATCAACAGAAGTTAGGGAAATTACACCTTCATAATTGCATCCAAAACAATGAAAGCCCAAGGAATCAATCTAACAAAGGAAATAAAAGATCTATGCATTGAAACCTACAGTATTCTGAAAAAGGAGATCAAAGAGAATATCAGAACATGGAAAGATATCACTTGTTCTTGGATAGGAAAACTCAAAACAGTGAAAATGGCCATACTTCCAAAATTGTTATACAGATTTAATATAATCCCAATCAATATTCCAATAGCATGTCTCTCAGAGTTACAGAAAACAATCCTAAAATTCATTTGGAGTCAGAAGAGACCTAGAATAGCAAAAGCAGTTCTGGGCAACAAAGGCAAGGCAGGAAGCATCACAATCCCTGACTTGAAATTATACTAGAAAGCTACTATGATAAAAACAGCATGTTACTGGCAAAAAAAATTTAAAAAACCCAAGGGTCAGTGGAACAGATTAGAAGATCCTAACACACTCAGCAATTTACCTTGGACAAAAGTGCAAATACCATCATTGGAGGAAAGGTAGCATCTTTAATGGTGCTGGAAAAACTGGCTTTCCACATGCTGAAGATTAAAACTAGTCCCATGTCTTTCAGCATGCACTAAACTAAGATCAAAATGGGTCAAAGATCTAAATATTAAAACAGAAACACTAAATCTGCTCAAATAAAATACATACAACACTTGAAGACATAGGTGTAGGCAAAGACTTTATAAACAAAAGCCTGACTACATAGGAAATACTACCAAGAATGAACAACTGTTATTAAAAAGCTTTTGCGCAGCAAGAGAAACCACCAGCAGAGTGAAGAGACAAACTCACAATGTGGGAAAAAATTTTGCCAGCTATTCCTCAGACAAAAGGTTACTATCAAGAACATATAGACTTCCGGGAAGATGGCAACCAGGTAGGCAGCAGAGAGAGAACCTCCCAGAGGATTACTACCCAAACAATGAAATATACCAATATGAAGACAGAAATAAGGACTTCCGGGAAGAAGACGACCAGCCGAGAGAGCGAGTGCGGAGGGAAGAACGGCTTCAGCTCCTGAACCCGACAGAGAACGCGCTACTGGGACAAACTGCGCCAAACCGGGCAGCACTCCGGGATCCCGCTCAGAACCCCACCACCACAGCCAGCACTGCGCGAACTGGAGCAACAGCGACCGGCCGGTGGGATTTCTGAGTCGGGGAAAATCTCCATCCAGGGAAAAACATCGGAACGGCACTCCTGTCTGCACAATCACAGGGTGAGTTAAGTGCACGCTCTAACCGGTTTTTCCTGAATCGGGAAGAAGCTCAGCCCAGTGAGACATCAAAGCAGCTTTAAGGACTGCGGGATCTCCCAGGTGGGAAGACCTACTTAGGCGCCCCAACGGGTTTTGTGAGGGGGGAAGGAGCTCCACCCAGGGAGGAACACCTGAGTGGCCTATCTGCAAGAATCCTGGGGCGGCGAGCTGTTTATTCACCCCGGCCAGGTCTTGGGGTAGGGAGTAGAAGCGGAAATCTCAGCAGACATCTTAAGGGACATTCTCCCAAAGAGAAGTAACCATTGGAGCAGCCTCTGCAGCAGACCTTTGCCTGCTGAACTGTCTGTGGAATTTATAGCTCCACATTTTGAATCTGATACCCAAAAATGGGAAAATAGAGGAACAAAACGCGGTCTCAAAACTCAACCCCACCCAGAACAAGTTTTGAATGTGAGGATACAGGGGAACCAGGAAATCACATACCTGCAAGTTATGAAACGATTGCATCCGAAATGAAACAATTCCAACAGGCCATAAAAGAGCTTAAAGCAGAAATAAGCCACATACCCACAATGATTTCTCAGATAAAAAACGAGCTGAAAACAATGATGGAAGAAATGTTCTGTGCACATAGAGAAGATATAGACAAAAGACTAGAAGAAAATAGGAAACAAATGGAAACGTTACAAGAGCAATTTAGGAATGAATTACCAAGAATGAA